>CATOZR010000186.1:0-42805 GCA_954870605.1 Acer campestre
TCTTGGACTGAAATGCAATCATCTGAATCCATTTGAATCTCTTCCACATCAGTTGAATACATTTGGTTCACTTAGGAATGAAAACCAAAACCTAACAAGGTTACCACGACATAAATCTTAATAAGATCGAGTGTTGAAACTTGATTAGTGATAATGTTGTCGTTAACAAAGGATGTTATCTAAAATCATTATATAGTTTGCAATAATGGTTAAAATACCCTTTGGTTTCATTTTGGCTAAAAAAACACCTGTTACTAATTTTGCTAAGATTTACATCAAATGTCTATTTTACCCTTCTATGGCTATACACAAATAATTTTCTTTTATATAAAAAAAAATTAAAAATACAAATTGATTGAAATTCAAAATAAAATAATAGTTGGATCTCTACCGCCCATCTTCGAGATGTACGATGAAGATTCACCTCTTTTTGTTAGTTTAAAAACAGAAAAAAAAAAATGATGGATATCAAAAGGGGTGTGTAAAAAATTGCCAAACCGAACCAATTTGCCTAACCCAACCCAAACTTTATGGGTTGGTTTGGTTTCAAATATGAAAAAATTATTAATCGGTTTGTCATTTAACAAACTTATCAAAGATTGGTTCGATCTGGGTTGCTATAAATAAAAATCATGCAACCCAAACCAACCCATATATTCAGCAAAAGTCAAATCTATATTTATTGGGGGTTTTGTAACTTTTATTTATACTTATTTGCTTCTCATATAAATAAGTTTTTTCTTCTTCTTCTTCTTCTTCTTCTTCTTCTCATTCATTTCCATTTACCATTTGGTATTATACCAATCTTCTTTCTTTTATATATTATATTTTGTTAAGAAATAAAATATAATTACTCCTCTCTTCCTATGCATTTTAGAATATGAGTTTTATTTTTTATTTTTCTGTTATGATACTTGTTATTGTTAATTTGTAAATTATATAATATATATTTTAAAAATTTTAAAATAATTAAATAACACCAATATTTAATATTTTTATATTTAATGATTTTTTTTTATAATAATACAAAAAATGATAATTGGATTCAAACATAAACCGATAAATCTACCCAAACCAACTCGACATTTTTTGGTTTGGTTTGAATCGGTTTGAAAATTCACATTGGTTTTGGTTGAAATATAGCCAAACCGATATATATTTATTTGGTTTGACATTAAGCTTCAACCCAAACCAAACCGAAAATACATACCCTTTGATATCAAGAACTTAAAAAAACTATTTTTTTTCTTAAAAACAAAAAACATTGTGGATTTTTATTTTTTATTTTTTATATTTTTTATTTTTTTAATGTTATATTTTACAAATTAATTTTTATTTTTACTATTTTATCACACTAATCTACCGGAAAATTCAGTATTTTTAAAGGTAGTGTGCATTAGTCTATTAATTGAAGGGAAAGTATCATTTTCTCCCCTATATTTTGACCTATTAGTAAACCCCCCTGTATTTTCATAAATGACCGTTCTTCCCCCTAAAATTGAAAGTATTAGTCATATTCCCCCTCTATATCTTTTCCAATAAAAAAAACACATTGGCCGTTAAACTCGAAGGGCAAAATAGTAAATGTCAATGAATTATATATATTTATATATAAACCAAAATAAAAAAAAAAAATTGTGTAAAACTAATTAAAATAAAAAATAAAATATCTTCAAATTCCAAACCCAGAATCAAAAACTTCCACCATGCATCTTCATGCATATTCAACAAAAAATTCAACACCACTCATCATCATAATCTTCCACCAGTCTTCTACACTCAAACCCTAACCTAATCCACCACAACTCAAAGACTCTTCTGATATGTGCAAGAGTCAATTGTTAGACTAAGTCAAAATAAGTTAGAGTCAGTTGTTAGGCTCAATTAATGGGTGCCTTATTGTGTGTTCCACTACAACACCACTTTCCTTTTTAATTGCATTATTGCTTCTATTTTCTAGCATTAGTGGTTTTAGTGGTTTTATGATTTGTTGTCAATGTTAGGCTTATATAGCTAGACAATTGTTGAATGAGAGATATTGAAATATATGACTATTATCTTCTGTCTCTCTTATTTTATGCTTTCTAACTATATATCTCTTAGACTTATTCTTCTTCTACAATTATATTCTCCATCAAAATTATCCATATTAGTTGTATGAGAGTGCGGTTTCGATCATGGACACTCACGACAAATCCAATATTGTGGAATTCAGTAACGAAGTGAATGAGATCTTAGCTCACCACGAGTCTAGATTCGATTAAGTTAACTCAATGCTCCAACCCATTCTAACAAAACTCCAACCTTATGAATCTCTCATAATCTAAACACTACTGACATAGACACCGATCCTTTTGCTCCAGGTGAATCTTCCCACAACAATCGACCACATCAACTTACCACCACATATACCAACACTGCTCTTGACCGAAACCACACACACCTAAAACTCCCTTTTCCGAAGTTTAGCGAGGACGATCTGACTGGTTGGATTTACAATTTGGAGCAATATTTCGACTTCAAAAATATTGCTCCTACTCAAAAAGTTCAGTTGGCATCTTTCCATTTAGTAGGCATTGCCCTATAGTGGCATAGGTGGTTGACAAAGTTTCGTGGTCCTGTCATTTAGAAGGAGTTTACCAAAACTGTATTACTTTGTTTCGGTCTAACTGATTACGAGGATCCCTCGTGAAAATACACGAAGTGTGTTTAATACAACCTAGAAGGGGCCGCGCGGGGGGGGGGGGGGGGGGGGGGGGGGGGGGTGGGGGGGTGTGGATGGTTTTGAACGGGTTGTTAATATATTACTTACTAATTTTGATTAGTCAATATTAACATACAAAAACCAAAATTAACAAACAACAAAAATCAAATGTAAAGTGCGGAATTAAAATGACACTTGATTTTTATGTGAGAAACCATCAACAAGGAAAAACCCATGAGACTAGCCACGCTAGTCACTTTATCACAAAAATCCACTATATGAAAACAAAAGTTACACCCTTAAGTGATTCACGGACTCTCATTCTCGATAACCTCAGACTATGGACACTTCCACTCACCACTCTTGGTTCAATCCCTAGTGATATCATTGGATCCACTACTCTTAGCGTGAGCACCTCCTAATCTACCTGATAGCCTTTTACAATGGCAGTTGACAAATTCTTGCCAACCAACGTTTGGTTGCAAGACTTCATTTGCTTGTGCAACTACCACATGTAGCTACAAGACTTTGACTCATTGAAGAGAATAAATAGTCTAAGTGAATATGTGGCAATATTCAAAATGCAACAATGTATAAGACCACAAACAAAAGGCCTAACTAGATGTTATAATGCAATTCAACAATTTAGTTATCAAAAATGCTTACATGCACATACATGAGGATTCAATTATATGTGTATTGAATTTTAACAACCTAATTGTCAAATCAACACCCATAAACATTCATGAATCTTGACTAGATGAATAAATGTAAATCTATCAACCTTGTTATCAATTAATCATGTATAAATATTTATGGCTTAGCTATTTAGGTAAAAACAACCTAATCATGCAAGCTATAACAAATAGTCCCAATCATGTCATAACTTCTCTAACTATGCAAAAATAGTGAAGATTTGATAATCTAAGCAATCAAAGACATGTCTTGATGAAATAGAACAATAAATGAAGATATGATGGTTGTTTTACTTACCAAGTGACTCAATGAAAAAGACCCATGTGTGAAGACCACATTAAATGCACATGGAGAGGAATGGAGAGTGAATTAATGAAGCTTAGAAGCTTTCTCTCTCTAGAAACCTGTTAACGGTGGTTTTTGTCAATTGACCAGTCAATAATTTCTGGTTTGCAAATATAATTTTTACGTATGATAATGTACTAGAGAAAAGAAAGTAGGAGGATATTACGTGGTAAAACTCCGATGATCGGAGAAACATCCACGGGTGGCTGCCTAAGCAACTCAGCCAAATACACTATAATAATCCTTGTAGTTACACACTCTGCTCTCCTATCTCTTTTTCGGTGTCCCTTACTTATATTTTGTGAGGGTATTTATACATGATTCCCCTAGGGTTTTTTGGGTCTTGCTAGGTTTCATGTCGTGATATACAAGTAGAGGAGTGTTGAGTTTATTTTGGGATTCTTTCCTTATTTCGTGCTGATCTCTCTTTTATTATTATGGATTCCGAATATGTATTGGACTCTAGTGAGTTGTCAAGGAAATCTTCTTGTTTCCTTACTGGACTCTACTTCTTAGTAGTTGATTGGTGAACGATCTTTACCAATTATATTGTGTATAGGTGGCAAATGGACTTCCAAGGACAATCCTTTCCTTTGTGCCGAATACATGTAGTCGGGCATTTTTCTATACTAAGCGTACTCGGTATTATTTGCTGTTTTGGCTCTATGTTCTGACTCGGTCTAAGGGAATTCATTCTCTCCACAATCAGTTTCCTTGCTTGTGTGACTTGTCCCTATCCACGCTGTCTGCTAATGTGTCATCTGCGGCGAATTTTACCTATAACAATACCCCCTTAAATATTTGAGCCGAATGGACTTGCTCGCTTTAAAGGCGAATCTGTTTATTTGGCAAAAGTATTTAACTCCCACTCGATCCTTCTTCTAATCTGGCAAGTTCTTTGTCGTTTTCCCCCATAAATGTTCTCCATTAATGTGTTGCAAATACTTATGATTAGCATCCCTTATTAATTTGAGGTATTAATAATGTGTCTTAATTACATCCTCATACATTCTATTTGCCTTCTGCCAAAATTTTTTATGATCGCGACGTTTAAGGTTTCTAACGGTTTCTGACGACTAGAGTTCCTTATGAGGTTGCCACTTGTTCTTTCGGGGTTTGGTGTGTCAGGCTGCATTTATGAGACGTGACTCTTGCTCTGATCCATGCGTCCTTTCGCACATTTCCCGCCTTCTTCTTTTTCTGTCTTAGGGTTTCATGCTTTTTATACCCCCTTTCACTTCGTTTTTCTTTTTAAACCTTTGATTTTCTTTTTTCCGAAACTCTATATTCTTTTTCCTGCACCCTCCTTGATCATCACTGCGATCTTCTTCTTCTTCAACTTACTCTTCTCCTACTAGTTTCCAAGTGGTTCTTGTTCTCTTTTCACAGGTTCGAAACCTCTTTTTCTCTAATTACCCCATGCTACTTGTGGTTTTTTTACGGTTTCCTTCTCTTTTGTGAGCTTCATTAAGGTTAGTCTCCCCCCTTGTTTTTCTTTTTTTCATGGATCCTTCACTTAGACACCGTCTTTTCATTGATTCCATGGTTGCTATCGAGCGTCATGACACTCGCTTGGTTAAGTGTCTTCAAAATTTGTTGGGTAGACCACCCCCAAATCAACCCTATTTTCTGGATGTTAATGTTTCGGAGTTTGTTTGTGGAGCTCCCCCTGGGGATGATTCTTGCAGTGACGTTCGATCCCCGATGACGAGATCCAAGAATTACAGTCCACGTAAAATTCATAGGAGCGTTAGCGGCCTGCATACCGTTGTGCCTCAAAGAGTAAACAAAGATGACAAGGAGTTGGAGCATCAGGCAGCTCGGATTTTGTTTCTCCCAAACGAGTCTGTGCTTACAACATTGAGCTGAATGTAGTCGGCCGAAAGGAGACTTGCCAATATATGGGCAGGTTTGATTTGGACAGAGACTATATTCGGCTTGAACCAGCAGGAGATAGGGCCGCATGGAACCCTTCACCCAGGATGGTGGTGATTTACGGGGCTATGCTTAGCTGTGGCGTCACTCTCCCCCTCCAGCCATTTATTACTTGGTTCCTGGTTAAGGCCCAGATTTCCCCACCCCAGCTTGCTTCGAATAGTTATTGTATTCTGATGTGCTTATGGCACATGTGGTACCGAATGAAGCTACCATCCACGACCCCTCGCGAGATTAGGCATTTCTATACACTTAGACAATCGGGCCGATCGGGGACGTATTTTCTTTTGTTGAGTAAGCCGACCATTGGATCCCGAAGGGCATTGAGGTTGTCGGGAAGGTCGACTTGACCAAAGACGATAAAGCCAAGGGTTTTGTTTGGGGTTTTCCTTCCTCTAACAAATATTGGAAGAATAGTTGGTTCTTCGTCGGGGGTGACTGGGGCCAGTCAATCGAGTTCGATGTTGAGGGCGTTCAGGTAACGCGAAAAGTCCCTCGCTACTTCTGTTCTCTTGAATCGTAGAACAATGCAGCCCCGGTTCTCTCAGATGGGGAGTTAAAATACTTGGTGCGGGCAGCCGTTCGTGCATCGAATAAGAGGGGAGAGCCTTATCTCCTTGATGAGGAGAAGATGATAAAAGCTAGTCTCTTTCCGTGCCTGTCAGCAGCTTGCAAACGACGTAACTTCACAACTATTTTCTTTATCCTTTCATCTTGTGTTTTGTTTTTGGTTGATTCTTGACGTCTGACTCCAAGTGTTTTTTCTTTTGTTTCGTGCAGTGAATTATTCGGATGTTGTTTGTGAGGCTTAGGCCCGCAGCTGGAAAGCTGTTTTGGAGACTAGCCACAGGGAGGCTACCCACTAGGAGTTCGAGTTGGATGCTCTTGGTGAGTCGAGAGAGGAGGCCTCTGTCGAAAGATATGTAGAGGAGAATATCGGGGGTGTTCCTGAGTATACTCATCGGGAGGTTCCTCACGTTCCTGAGACTGGGACAAGTGAGCGTGTGGATCCGTTTGACTTGGGTGATTTTGTTTCAATATCGGTGAGTGGGAGCGTTCCCCGATTGATCGCTGAGGCGATGTTGCAGATGAGACAGTTGCTATGGGAGACGAACCGACCTGGGCCGTAGACAAGGCAATTGACGAAAGCAATCAACCAGTTTATACTGCGGATGAGGCGGTTGTTGGGGCGCCCGAGTCAAGTCCTGACACCACTAGGGGTAAACAAAAGGTTGGGGAGTCTTCCAAAGCTGACGTCCCTACGGAGTCTTCCGAAGTTGATGTCCCTACAGAGGCTTTTGTTGCCACCTCTTCGTTTCCTACTGCGTCGACTGTCGGTGGTAGAGCTGAGGTCGAGGATCCTTATGCTGATCTCGATACCCACGGGAGGCAGTTTAAGAAGACGAGAGCTTTTTTTTCTCCTAGTCGGCCCGCTCCAAAAGTCCCACGAGTGGTGGTGTACTTCGATTCCTCTTCAGGTGATGAGGGGACTGGTACAAGGGTCGCTCGGGCAAAGACACAGACTTCTCCTGAAGTCCAGCTAGAAACCCAAACGGAGAAGTCATCCAAGGCTTTACCCGACATTCCTAGCAGGGGTGGTCCCACAAATGACACTTTTGTTCCAAATCCACCCCTTTCGCCTAGGATGGATGTTGGTGGCTCGGGGTAGCCTAGTCAATCGGGGGATCCCTCTCCTCAAGTAATGCTAAGGGCTTTGTCCTCAGGTCGGGCATTTTTTAGTGAGGATAATTGGAGTCGTCTTCGGGTTTGCCCCCCATCAGAACGGCTTCAGAATTTTTTCAACAGCGCCTCTTATGTGAGTTTTCGCTTTTCTTTTCTTGTAGAGTTTCTATCAGTATTTCACTTGCGTATTTTTGCGGTGTAGATGGTTGCTGAGATGTCGGAAGCTTGCCTGGCCAACCAAGCCCAAATAGATAGAATAAGACGTTTGGAAGCCTAGCTGAAAGAGAGCGAAGATAACCGTGCTCGGGTCGAATCAGCCTACCAAGAGAAGGTTAGGTCGCATCAAGAGTTTATGGACCGGTGCTTGGCAAGTCAGCTAGATGCTGAGCAGAGGGCATCTTCAACTGCTGATGAAGTGAAACACCTTCAAGGTTTGCTATCTTCCACTCAGGAGGCGATGCTTCAGGCGGAGCAGAAAGCTGAGGAGGCTAAGCTGGGCTATGAACGTCAGATAGAAGACCTGAAGAACCAGGCACTAACTATCAAATATTTATCCAAGGAAGCTCGGTTGGAGCTGGAGATCCAGGGGGTTGATCCTTTCAAGAGGTCTCCTGCTTATGATGCCTTGCTCCTCCAAGAATTCCATCGAGGGATGGTTTCAGCTCGGGAATTCTTCAAAATCAAGAACAGGGTGACTGATCGGGCAAGGGCCAACTGGAACTGCTCAGTCGACAATCACGTTGAAACATCTCTGGAATCCCTTTGCGCTTAAATGAAGGTGTGGCGTGCCTACTGTCGTAGCAAAGGTAAAGCTCCGCATCCTATGCATTTGGAAATGCCAATTGAAAGTGCTTTTTCCACCTTTCATGCCTGCCAAAAGGTTGGGATAGATGGTAAAGAACTAGATGTCGGGCATGTACCTGGCAGGGATTATAGCGCTTGGATGGATGACATTGAAGATGTGATCCTTTGGCCTTTCGATGAGAGTCTTCTGAGCGAGTATGACGTGGTTCTTGAGCCAAGCCTTGAATGGAGCAGTTCTCGTCCTGATGGTGGTCCTCGGTCGGGTAGTAGTTCTCATCCCGACAGCTGTCCTCCACCCCCGGCGTCTATTTGAATGTCTCTTTTTGTTGTATAGTCTTTCAATTTTGATGTACATTTTTCCTTTTATTGATCGATAATTCGATAATTTTTTGTGGTTTCTTTTCATTGTTTCCGTTATGCTTCATTCTTTCGTACCTTGACTACGTTAAACATGATACCTGAAAAGGAAAAGTAATATAACCCAAAAAAGGTAATAAGCGCAAATTTCGTAAGTTAATGATGTTTGGGCTGTCCTTCTTGCTTAACTTTCACTGGAATCTCCCCTAAAGGCTCGTATTTCTAAGAATCGGGATTTATCTTCTCAGCCATATACTTTATAGGCTGTAGTTTTTTAATGTGCCGAGTATCTTATTTAACTGGCGTTATTCTACTACACCGAGTGTCTTATTTAACTGGCTTTCTTTTATTATGTTGATTATCTTGTTTAACTGGCTTTCTTTTATTATGTCGAGTATCTTATTTAACTGACGTTCTTTTATTAAACTATGTGTTACGTCGAGGCTCACCCCGACCATACACTTAGTTCCCTGTGCAAGTCATCTAGGACATCTCCCGGTTTTGTCTATAGCAGGGTTTTGCCAAATCGTTGGGGTAGCGTATACCAGCCAACACAGCTGCACTTCTCACCAGATTTATTCCGGTGGCGCCCTGAGCAGTTTGCCAAGCACCCCACTTTTGGGTATTTTGGTGCCTCGGGTTTGCCTTTTCATTAGGTGGTGCGTTTGCATCACCCTAATTAGGTGGGCATGCTACTTTAGGTTCTCCGCCCCTTGAGCATTGTCCACTCGCTCTTTGCAGTTTCGCGGCGCTTGAGCACCTATAGAGGCTAAGCCCCATCCTCTATTTTAGAGATCTGTTTTATTTTCTTCCGTTTATTTACGAATCTGCTCGTATTTCCCAAGGGATTTTCCTTTCGCAAGATATCTATTGATTCTGCAGAATTGTATTAACAAAAAGAAGAAACGAGCGGAATGCCCTTTTTATTATCATTCAAATATTTGAAAATTCGAATCAAGAAAAGAAACTAAAATGAGAATTTAGACTAATTTGGATGCTGAGGAACCGAGGAGCCTTCTTATGGGTAGAACATCTTCAAGTATTGGGCATTGCATGGTCGGGGAACTAGCCCACCGTCAGGTCGGGCAATCAGGTAGGCTCCATGGCTGGCAATACCGTTAATAATGTACGGCCCTTCCCACTTGTCCGTAAGGGACCCTGCCGCCCTGTCTTTTGTGTTCAAGGATACTCTTCTTAACACTAAATCCCCGGTTTGGAATCTACGTATTCAAACATGAGAATTGTAGTATCTCGCTGCTCTTTGTTGGTATGCCGCATTTCTTATCTGGGATCTGTCTCTGGCTTCTTCTAACTCATCTAGATTCTGCATCAGCATGTCCACGTTATGTTTTGGGTGATATAGCCGGACTCTTGGGGAGATGAAGGATACCTCTGTCGGAATAACAGCTTCAGTTCCAAATGCCAAAGAAAATGGGGTTTCCCTAGTGGAGGTCCTAACAGTCGTTCTGTATGCCTAAAGCACTTCGTGAAGCTTGTCTGCCCAGTTCCGTTTCTTCGCATCCAGTTTTGCTTTCAAGGTGTGCTTGATTACTTTGTTTACAGCCTCGGTCTGACCGTTGGTCTGAGGATGAGCAGGTGAGGCATAATAGTTTACGATTTTGTATTCTTCGCACATATCATTGAATTTCCTGTTGTCAAACCGTGTTCCGTTATCAATGATGATGGTGCTCGGGACTCCAAACCTGTAGAGTATGTTCTTTTTGACGAAATTGGTGGTGTTCGCCTCGGTAATATGTGCAAGTGCTTCAGCTTCTGCCCACTTGGTGAAGTAATCCACTGCCACAATAGCATGTTTTACTCCTCTTTTTACCCCTGTAGGCATTGGTCCTATAAGATCAAGGTCCCACATGGCAAATGGCCAGGGGGATGTCAAGCTTCTGAGTAGCTCTGGTGGTTGTCGTATGTCATTGGCGATCCGCTAGCAAGTCTCGTAACCTTCTGCGAATTGTCGGGCTTCAGCAAATAGAGTCGGCCAGTAGAATTCCTACCTTAGTATTTTGTGCTCCAAACTTCTTCCTCTCGTGTGGTTTCCGCATATGCCGCTATGGACGTCTCTCAGGATTTGCTCAGCTTCTTCCCCTGTCACGCACCTTTGTAGTGCCTTTGAGAACCCTTTTCTGTATAACTCACTGTTCATGATTGTGTATTGGGTCGACCTATACCTGATACGTTTTGCTTCTAAGGTGTCCTCGGGCAGAATGTTCTCCTCTAAGTATCTCCTGAGCTGGGTTGTCTAGTTATCTGATTGTGGTCGGATCTCTGCTATTACAAATTCTTCCGGTTCTGCTGTGCTGGGCCTGGCTAGATGGGCAACTAGAACTGTCCTTGATCCGACACAATTTGTTGCTGAAGCTAACTTGGATATGGCGTCCGCTCTTTCATTCTCTTCTTGGGGAATCTGGGTAATCTTATATTCTTTAAATTTTCTGAGTAGCCTATTTGCTATTTCTAAGTAGGTCATCATGCACCCGTCTCTTGCTTGGTATTCGTCCAGCACTTGGTTGACCACTACTTGTGAGCCGCTGAAAATTTCTATTTCATCTGCTCCCAACGGGACGCATACCCTCAGGCCAACTAGAAGAGCTTCATATTTGGCCTGATTATTAGTTGCTTTGAAATCAAATCTCATGGAACACTCTACAGCATCTCCTTCTGGTGTTAATATTACTATCCCGGCCCCGCTGCCGTGAGTATTAGATAACCCGTCCACATGCAACTTATAGTGATAACTTTTCCTTTGGTTTCTTCCCATCATTCTACGCACTTCATCGCCCGACTCTGTGAATCCTGCCACAAAATCTGCTGCTGCTTGGCCTTTATGTGTTGCCTTTGCTATGTATTGGATGTCAAATTCACTCAACTCTATAGCCCATTTAGTCAATCGTCCTGACAATTCTGGCCTCTAGAGGATTAGTTTGAGCGGGCAGTCCGTGTACACTATGATCGTATATGCTTGAAAATATGGTCTCAACTTTCTTGCTGCTGTGACTAGTGCTAGGGCCATTTTCTCGACTGTCGAGTATCTGGTTTCAGCTGGAAGCAATGTCTTGCTTGTGTAATATACTGGCTTTTGCACCCCCTCCTCCAACCGAATTAACACAGAGCTGGTAGCTACTTCGGTGAGGGATAGATACATGTATAGGGTCTCCCCGACCGAGGGTTTAGAAAGTATCGGCGCTTGTCCCAAGTATTCTTTTATATTCTGAAAAGCCGTTTCGCATTCTTCATTCCATTCGAGTTCTTTTCCCTTTTTTATTGCCTTGAAGAATGGAGTGCATTTGTCTTTGGATTTTGCTATGAACCGATTGAGTGATGTGAGACACCCTGTCAACTTCTGTACATCTTTCAGCGTTTTTGGGGAAACCATGACCTCGAGTTCTCTGATCTTCTCAGGATTTACTTCGATTACTTACTTCGATTCCTCTTTGATGGACTTGAAAACCTAAGAATCTTCCTAATGGCACGCCGAACACACATTTATTCGGGTTGAGCTTCATCTGGTACTTTCTTAGGACATTGAATGTTTCCCTTAGATCTGCTGAGTGCTCATTTGCCGTGACGCTTTTATTCGTCTACATAAACTTCCATATTTCTTCCGATCTGCAGAGCGAATATTCTATTTACCAATCTCTGATATGTTGCTCCTGCATTCTTCAAACCAAAAGGCATTACAGTGTAGCAGTATAGTCCTTGATTTGTTGTAAAAGCTATTCTTTCTTCATCTGCTTTGTTCATTCTGATCTGGTTATATCCCGAGTAAGCATCCATAAAGCTCAGTAACTCATGTCCTGCGGTAGCATCCACCAATTGATCTATTCTTGCGAAAGGAAAACTGTCCTTCGGACAGGCTTTGTTTAAATCCGTAAAGTCCACACACATTCTCCATTGATTGTTTTTCTTTTTCACCAGTACCAAATTAGCTACCTATTGGGGGTACTGGACTTCTCTTATTGACCCTGTAACAAGGAGCTTTTCTACTTTTTTGATGGCCGCACTTCTGTCCGGGTTGAACAATCTTCTTTTTTGTATAACCAGTCGGGATTCGGGATTAATGGCCAAGTAATGGGATATTACTTTTGCATCTATTCCCGATATATCTTTGTGGCTCCAGGCGAATATATCCTTGTATTCTCTTAACAACCTGGTTATACTGGTTTTGACTATTTCTTGCAAGTTAGCACCTATCTTGACGATTCTGGTCGGTTCATTATCATCCAAGACTATATCTTCAGTTGGTTCGTCCTTCTCATCTTCGGGTCCTTCCCTTGGGTCCAATTCAAATTCTTCCGGTACTTTCACTTGATCATCCGATCTTCTCATGTCATGTCCACCCGGTAAGATTGCACATACTTAGTGCCCTTCTTTATTCTCTCTATCTCTGTAAACTGAGAGGTTTGCTCTCCGTGCTATCTCTTGTGACCCTTTTACCAAACCTACACCATATTCTGTAGGGAACTTCATCATGAGGGCATAGGTAACTGTTACCGCCTTGGTTTTATTCAAGAATGGTCGGTCTAACAAAGCGTTGTAAGGTCAGTTTTTCGTATCTACAACCACAAAATCGAGTAGCACTGTTTTCTGATAAGGGGCGCTCCCAATTTTGACCAACAGTTTTACATGCCCAGTGATCTTACCTCTACCCCACCGATAGTATGAAAGGGTTGCAAATCCTTTCGGTCCAGCCTCAACTGGTCATAGACTTCGACACTCAGTATGTCCGCCAAACTCCCATTATCGATCAGAATTCGATGGACTTCCCTATGACCTATCATGGCGCTGATGACCAAAGCGTCGTTTGGTCTGACGTCGATGCCATGTGAGTCAGCTTCTGAAAAAATTATTGTGTCCTAACCCTCCTTGATTCTCTTCTGGTCGGGTTCGATAGAATTGACATCCGGTCTCTTCGTGCTCCCATTGCTTCACGAATTTCCAGAGTTCTTTCCCTGTTGCTTTTTCCGGTTGCTAGGCCTCCGAATATGGTGTTTATCGCTCCCTCATCTTCAAGTTTCTTAGGGCCAAATTTTCTCCCCCGACTGTTTTGACGGCCGTCCTGTTGCCCGACCACCTTCTTTGTCTTTTTCTAGACAATGTCTTTTATGTGTCCCTCCCAAATAAGGGTTTCGATATGATCCCTGAGTTAAAAACATTTGGAAGTTTTATGTCCGTTCTCTTTGTGGAACCGGCAATATTTGGTCGTGTCTTTCTGAGCATAGAATGATTACCTAGGTGGTTCCTTTAACATGTTCTTTTCTTTTAGGATCGCGAGCACTTCTTCTTGAGTTTTCTTCAATGGGGTGTAATTTGTGTAGTCACCTCGAAACCTGTGGTACGGCTTGTCGGCCTTTGAATCATTATACTTACGCCCCTCCCGACCATCCGGGATTTTGTTCTTTTGCTTGTCTCCCTTTTGGTTCGGGGCTTTGGACGCGTTATCTTTGGTTTTTGAAACTTTCGGCCGCCTTCCGTGCACGAAATAACCGTCGATTGCAATTTCTTCCTCTTCAGCTAAGGCGTAACCCCCAGCCATGTCCATCATATCTGCATAGCTGGTCAACCGTGCACTTCTTAAATCAAAAGAGAGCTGTCCATTCTGTAAATTGTTAATAAATGCTGCCACTATGGCTTCATCATTAGCGCTCCCAATCTTCGATACTGCCTGACCAAATCTTCCTAAATATTTCTTGAGCGACTCATCTTTCCCTTGTTTAAGTTGGGATAGGTGAGCCACCGATTTCTTTCTGTGCACGTTTCTAAGGAACTGCCGAGAGGAATGCTTTACTCAATTCATTGAAACTGCTTATGCTTGCTGCTAGCAATCTGCCGAACAATCTGGAACCCAAATCCCCAAGCGTTTGTGGGAAATTCAAGCATAACAACGCATCATTGTTGACATACTGTGCCATAGCATTTTTGTACCTTCTGACATGCTCCTTTGGATCTGTGTCTTTCTTGAACTGCTCCACATGTGGCATTCTAAACCTCTTCGGGAATGGCATTCGAAGGATTCCATTGGTGAAAGGACTGCCCAATTCATCATCTGATAATTCATTCCGCCCATAACGTCTGACCAGTGCATCCATTTGTCGACGGTTGTTTTGGACTTCCCGGGTCAAGCTCTGTATAAGTATGTCCCTGTCACCTTCTGGTTCTCCCATAGCGTTGAAACTTTGACTGACGACCAGCCTTTGTCCTTGATTGTCAAGTTTCTGCTTCTGAGGTTTAGGGTTCAAACCATGCAACCGGATGGTGCCTCTTTGACGCATCCGATGAGCGTACTGATTGCTATCCCCAGAGGATGGGGATTGATCCCTTCGGTGGGCCTCTCGCTCTAATCGGCCCGTATTTTGCTCTGCTCGCTAGGAGTGATATTTCCTGCGTGGGTATCTGTCTTCCTTGGGTTCTCTGTCATCCTAGGCCTGCTCCTCTAATACCTCTGGTCGCTCCGTTGAGGTTCGACTATTTTTCAAATGTGTATCTGGTGTTGGACGAACCACTACGGATCGTAACCTACCCTGCTGTTGGTCTGGGGTGTCCGTTTGATGTGGCGAAGTTAATCCCTCTGTAGTGGAAAGGCTGATTCCCTGCCTGGCTGCATCGGATATGAGCTATTGTAAAGACGCCCGGAAACACTGTGTGATCTCATCACTGGTTAGAGGAAAGCGCTGGATGCCCGCGACAGTTGCTGATTGATTTTCTGCAATTAGCGTGGTATCAAGGGAGGTGTCCGCTTCCAGTTTATCATCTGGTAAATCTTGGTTGTGCCTGGAATTGCTGCCATCTCCTTCACCTGCCATTGTTTCACAAGGGATCTCGAGGTTTTTTTTCACCCCCTCCTTCTAGCGCCAATTGTTGATGGTGGTTTTTGTCAATTGACCAGTCAACGATTTATGGTTTGCAAATATAATTTTTATGTATGATAATGTACTAGAGAAAAGAAAGTAGGAGGATATTACGTGGTAAAACTCTGGTGATCGGAGAAACATCCACATGTGGCTGCCTAAGCAACTCAGCCAAATTCACTATAATAATCCTTATAGTTACACACTCTGCTCTCCTCTCTCTTTTTCCGTGTCCCTTACTTATATTTTGTAAGGCTATTTATACATGATTCCCCTAGGGTTTTTTGGGTCCTGCTAGGGTTTCATGTCGTGATATACAAGTAGAGGAGTGTTGAGTTTATTTTGGGATTCTTTCCTTATTTCGTGCTGATCTCTCTTTAATTATTATGGATTCTGCATCCGTATTGGACTTTAGTGAGCTGTCAAGGAAATCTTCCTGTTTCCTTACTGGACTCTACTTCTTAGTAGTAGATTGGTGAACGATCTTTACCAATTATATTGTGTATAGATGGCAAATGGACTTCCAAGGACGATCCTTTCCTTTGTGCCGAATACATGTAGTCGGGCGTTTTTCTATACTCAGCGTACTCGGCATTATTTGTTGTTCTGGCTCTATCTTCTTACTCAGTCTAAGGGAATTCATTCTCTCCACAATCAGTTTCCTTGCTTGTGTGGCTTGTCCCTATCCACGCTGTCTGCTGATGTGTCATCTGCGGCAAATTTTACCTATAACAAAACCTTACATCTTTCTCTTTTGAAGAGTAATTTCCTGATCTAGGGTTTCTTGAATTAGAAATGGGAGAAGATGGTGTATTTATAGAGTCCAAAGAGAAATAGAGTGAAATACCCAAAATACCTAGAAATAGAGTGGCCACCGAATGCCAATCGTGGATTTGCTCTAGACAATTCTAGATGAAAATGATAGTTCAATTTGGTGGTTCCTAACCGCCGGTCAGTGATTGCCGATTCCTCAAAACAGGGGACATCAGACGGCGATCATTGCTCTTAGACAAGCACACTATCGTGCATGCACGGATGTTTCCGATCAATCAATGGGAAACGAATTACACAACACTTAAGTCTATCATGAAATGTATGTGTGGTGAGTGAATGCACACAAATAAATAAAGAGACCTAAATGCAAGGCAATTAAGAATGCATGAATGTGTGTGTGTACACCTAGTCTATTCAAGAATCAAGTCAAGGGATATACATTTCCCTCTTGCTCTTGTAGTCACGGAGATGCTGGGAAGCTTGCCATCGAGATCCTAAACTACCAATTACAAATCATCCCCAATGTGATTTGTCATGAAATAAGTCAATCATAAAAACGGAGGTCCATACACCTCAGAAGCTTTGAATTGCCTCAAACAAACCTCTACGGTTGTCGCCTATCAAGAAGCATTCGAGAAGCTATCACATTGGGTTATTGCCTTACTCTGGTTGTTTTGTTGCAAGTCTTAGAGACGAAATTTGCTTGGATGTTAAAATCAAACAACCTCGAACATTAGTAAATACTATAGGCGTGGCTCGACTTATCGAAGAAAGGAATCAATTGCAAAGGAAAACAAATCAGACATCTTCACCAACTAATTCAGTTGGATTGTTGGGACCTCCACCAAACCAAAGATCGACCCAAGACTCACCTAATCCTCCATATTAATTCAAAAAGATTGTTGATCAAGAGGTTAGGGACGGATAAGAGAAAGGGTTGTGTTTTTATTGTGACGAGAAGTTTGTTTCGGTCATCATTGCTAGCATCCTCAATTGTTCATGATCGAAGATTATTCGACCCTATGCCAACCACCCACCAATTTTTTCCATACGAACAAGGAAACTCTGAGAGGGGTTGATTGATACGTGCATGGCTTGGTCAATTCAGAGTATAATTAGGCTAAACAAAGACTTGGTCAATTAATGATTAGGATTAATGATCATGCCAAATATGTTGTAGATTTTAGCCCTCATTTCCGTATCTATTGTTTTTTTTTTTCCTTGTGTTTTAGCATCTCTTATTGGCTCTATGTTTGTAATTGCAGGCATTTGTTCATTTCTGGTGTTAGAAGCGAAATGCGGGACTTTTAGGTAAAAAGGAATCAAAAGGTGCAAAAAGAAGGAAAAAAGGAGCATCAGTAGCTCCAAGAGTGCGGTTCAGTGCGTGTCCTAACCACATTTCATCCGCGTTATTGATAAAACCCTGGATCTGACATATGAAGGAATTGATAAAGTGAGGGCCAGTGAGGGCCAGTGCGGGTCATCCAACCGCACTCCACCCGCACTCTTCCCCAAACCAAGGACATGAAAGTATAAAGGAATTGATAAAGTGCGGGTCAGTATGGATCTTCCAATTGCACTCCACCCGCACTCTTGCCCAAACCCGGGACATGAAAGTATGAAGGAAATGATAAAGTGCGGGTCAGTGCGGGTCATCCAACAACATTCTTGCCCAAACCTAGGACCTGAAAGTTTGAAGAAATTAATAAAGTGAGGGTGAGTGCGGGTCCATGAACCGCACTCCACCCGCACTCCTCTCACGCCAGATTTCGTTTTGAAGCATTTTTTTGACTTATTTTTGTAATCCTATAAATAGAAAGTGTTTGTAGATCGAAATAAAAGAGTTCCCACTTAGATATTTTCTGATCATTTACTTTCTTTAGAGCTAGGAATACTTTCCTTCTCATCGAAACCCATTCTCTACTTACCAAAGACAACTAAAAGGATTAGATTAAAGCTTTAAGGAAGGAGATGCTCTTCAAGGGTTTTCTCTCAATCTCTTCTTTTAGTTGATATGTTGTAATAGACATGAGTAGTTAAATCCCCCACTAAGGGGTTGATGTGATTAGTTTGATGGATATTGGGCTTTTGTAAATAAACTCTATTCTATATACATATCTATCTTGCATGTTCTATTCTTTTGCTTTAATTGTTTTCCATTGATTGGCTTGTCTTGGATACACCCTCTTAGCAAGTTCTCTTTGGAATCTATTTGAGTAGACAACTAGGTATACACCCTATTTGGTTGTCTAATGCTCTATTGAATGGAAGGATTTCTTGAAATCCGGCTTAATAACCATGGTCTTAATCTAATCTCGAATGAGTGGCTTTCACTATACACCCTAGGTCGACCACTTGTGAGAGAATTAGAAGCCTTCACTATACACCCTAGGTTGGCTACATTAGTGATTTTACAAGAACTAACCTTCGAGTAGAATCCAATTAAATAACCTCTAGCCTCATCTAATCTTAAACGGGTGGCTTTCACTATATACCCTAGGTTGGCCACTTGTGAGAGAATTGGAAGTCATCACTATACACCCTAGGATGGCTACATTAGTAAAAGGTTGAGCCCTTAATAAATAGATGAGCATTCATGGTTAGAATCCTAAATGAGCAACTAGCACTATACACCCTAGGTTGGTTGCTTAGGAGAGATTAATCTCTAGTAGAAGGTCTTCACTATACACTCTAGGTTGACCCCCTGCTTGAGATAAAAAACCAACACTATACACCCTAGGTTGGTTACATTTGATAAAATGTGCTTAATTATGAGTTTGTTGCATTGCCCAATGTTCACTTACGAGTCCATTGACTCCTTAGTCACATCATCATACATTTATCACATTACTAACTTAGTTTCATTCTAGTTTTAACATTAATTGTAGCTTGCATCTTAGTTTTAATCTTTTCTCAACAAAACCATTGATACTTTACTTTTATGTAAACTAGTTTTATTAATCCTAATCTAGCATCACTACCTTTGATCCTTGTGGATGACACTCGTGCCTACTGCTTTACTCGTTTTTATACTTGTGAGCGCATTGCATAGGTTTTATAAATATTTTTGACGCACAATCTTTTTAACGATGAAAAACGTACTTGTCAAATGGTGCCACTGCTGGGGATCGGTGTGAATAGTAGTGGTTAGATTAGTTTTAATATTATTAGTTTCTAAGTTGTTTTTAGTTTTGTTAATTTCTTTTTATTTCTTTGGTAGTTTTTGTTTCTTTTTTGTTTCAGGACTCTATGGATTCCTTTTGGTAAAATTCGGGGCCAAACTATGAGCTTAATGAGAATATCTATAACACGGATTGGAGGACTAACCAAGGCTTCATCTCATCATACCAATCAAATTTCATTGAAGATCAGTTAATAAATTTCATGGAGAATCATATTCAGGGAGCAGATGATAACTTCTCAACAAAAGACTCAAGCCTTCATAGAAGAGAAAACCGTGCAAATGCTCGAATCCTCCCAACAATCATGTGAGAAGAAAAACATCATTCACGTGTTACCTAACTGGCTAGACTGAGGAATAGAGTCCGCATTTGAAGAAAATTTCCACAAATCCATTCCACCAGCAAACTCAACCGATCAGCATTACTTACAAGTTAAAGTAACCAAACTGGTGGAACCTTCCAATAGCTCAAAAGAAGACATGGATAAACTCTGGATATAATTTGAAGTGGAGCGAAGCAAGATAATGGATGAGACAGATAGGATGATCAACATGTGCCAAGAATATATGAGCGTGAGTAGAGGCTTAATGTTGAAAGTGGATGTGCAAAAGAAAGAGAAGGATACACTTCAGATGGAAATGGTGGAAACTTCCTGAGAGAAAGAAGAAATGAGGGAGGATTTTGAGAAGAAGTTACAGCTTATGAAGAAGGAGCTAAAAGGCAAGGAAGCCTTGGAAATGGAAAAGGCGAATAACCTTCAAGAGCTAAACAAGAAACTCATACTTGAAGTAAAGATGCTCAGAGTTGAGATAGCACACTAAAGAAGACGAATGACGAAGTCTCCAACAAGAGTAAAGAGTTTGAAGAACAAATTGAGAAACCTGAAGCCGAAAAGAGTACAACATTTAAGGAGTTAGAGAACTTGGTAAGGGTATCAAAGGAATTTAAAGATGAGATGGTTCGCAAGTTGAGAACAATGCAAGTGGAAGTTGTACAAAAAGCCAATGCCCTAGAGGAAGTAAAAGGAGCACTTAGCAAAAAGGAGGAGGCCCTCAAGATACCACAAGTGAAAGAGTATGACTTCATAGCTCAACTAGACAAAGTGAAGAAGGAGATCAAGGCGTTACAAGTAAAGTAAATCCAACGACCTCAAAGTCACTCATCAAAAGGGAGTTCCTCTAATTCTAATCTCATGTTTAGCCAACATAGGAAAACAAGAGGTCCTAGGAGTCCACCTAGGGTCATGTAAATTTAGGTAAGGAAAGATCAAGTGCACTTATTTAGAAACATGGGAAAGGAAAAGATAATGAAGTCACCTGATTTTGTTTGGGTTGCTAAGAAAAGAGAATTCCCCAATTTGGTCAAACCAACTTTAGAGGAATCTAGCCTCTCACTTAATGCATCTCATTGAATAATCTTGATGCATGTAGATAGCACAATTTATTTTCTCTCTTTGACTATGTATTGCCACTTATTAGGAAGACTTTCACTTCTAAAATCTATTAAAACAAGATTTCAATATAATCATATTTCTGACGAGATGAGATTGGTTCGGTGGTAAAACCCTTCACACCTACACCAAAAGGGTATGGGTTTAAAAAACCCTAAATTTATGTAATAGTATAATACTTCAAAAATAAAAATAAAAAATGCAGTCATATTTGTAGACCGCTAAAAAAAATACAATATTACAAGTTAATTTTTTTGGATATGTGATCCACGTTAATAAAATTCAGCATTATATCCGTAAAATTAAACCTTAACTTCATCAAATTTAACTTTGTATATTTGTGTGATTATTTTCTGTCACGCAACGTCTACAAAAAAAACAGGACTTTTTGCCAAAAATCATTAAATAGAATTTCATTGACCAAAAAAATAAGATCTACATGCTTCATTCACAACGTCTCTATATAGGTCCACCTTCCACTGCCACTAAAAGGTTATCTACTTATGCGCACTCATGTTGGGCAAATTTTGGTATTTCGAAATTGAAATGGTGCCACACTATGAGAGTTTCACTATATGATTATGTAAGAGTGGAACAGCACCCGACGGTATTGTAATAGTTGTAACTTTTATTAATACTTAAAAAAAAAAAAAAAAAAAAAAAAAAAAAAGAAAGAAAGAAACCATTAATATAGGTCTTCACACTCTCTCTATAGGTCTACCTTCCACTACCATTAAAGGTTATTTACTCATGTGAGAAAATCTTTGGTGCATTGTTGAGTGGTGTACTCAGTGATTGAGGATGAAACATGTGGCTGCCATATACGCTTTTCTTACCACTTGTCTCATATTTAGTGGTCGGGTGCATCAATCAGAAGTGCACTTGATATACTAAAGATTTGCTCCTACTCATGCAATTTTTTTTAATATTATATAAATTCGGGTTTTTTTGGAGGGGAGGAATCGAACTTACAACCTGGTGGTGTAGCTATGAAGGAAATACCACTAGACCAACTTCATCTTGTCTCTTTCATGCATTCATATAGGGAAATTTTTGGTCTTTCAAAATTGAAATGGTGCACACTACGAGGGTTTCACTAGGTAAAGCTTATAATTTGTACAAGAGCTTCTCATTTTGGGTAGAGGGGTTTGGGATCATTTTTGTATAAGTAAAAATTGTAAGTATCAAGTGCGTGTAACAACTCTATGGAAAGTAGGGGTGTACGTTTAATGGATCCACTACAAGAAAATACCATGTTCGTTGACAGTTAAAAACTATCAACAATGGTTTTTATGACAGTTTTCAAAACTGTCAACGATGCCCGTCAAGAAATTCTTATAATATTTAATTAATATTTAACTAAAAACTATTAATATTTAATTAAATTATATATTTTTATATTTATATACCTGCTCCCGCCAGCTCACCTCCCACCGCCGGCAGGCCATCGTCGTCACTGCCACCGGACCATCACCGTCGGTCGACCACCACACGCGCTGACCGTTGACCACCACCTGCTGTCCGCCGCAGTTGACC
Organism: Acer campestre; assembly: GCA_954870605.1. NCBI lineage: Eukaryota > Viridiplantae > Streptophyta > Magnoliopsida > Sapindales > Sapindaceae > Acer > Acer campestre. Next base: position 22,327 of record CATOZR010000186.1, read on the forward strand.
ACCACCCTCCACCGTCCACCGCCGACCGTTGACCACCGCCCATAGCCCGGCCACTTCTGAAAATAATGACAATTAATTTTCATTAGTGAGAATTGAACCTGAGACCCCCAAGCCAATGATGTAAGTCTTTACCACTTGACTACAACACTTGATGTGTTAATAATTGAACAATATTTATATATAACCTATATGAGTTGTTACAAATATATATAAATTTAAATTTATTCAACTAATCAAAATTCTAATTTCTACGATAGACATATATTAAAAAATATTTATTAAAACTTTTAATAAAATTATATTTTTTAAAACATATATAGTCGAGTTATTGGTCAATACTCTATGGTTATGTTTGGTTATATGTTGGAATGGTAATCGGAATGAGAATGAGAATGAGAATGAGAATGTGAATGTGAATGAAAAGGAAAGGAAGGCTAAGTTTTTTGTTTAGTTGGAACTTTAGAATTAGTCTATGAATCAGTATTATTTTGTTTGGTTAACAACGGAATGAAATAGAGTTAACTGTATTTTGAACAAAATACCCCTAATTATGAATGTATAATAACATGATATATTATGGATATATATGATTTAATATATTAATATATAATATATATATATATATAATACATATAATATATATATTAATATATTAATATATTAATATATTAATATATGTAATAATATATATAATATATATATATAATATATAATAATATAATATATATGATAATATAATGTTTGGAAGGGAATGACTTTCCATTAGTTTTTGGATAGAATGCTCATTCCACCAAAATGGTAGAATCTCAATTCCAATGGAATCACAATTTCATTGCATTTTAACAAACCAATCGAATAGAATGACTTTCTTTCTATTCCATCCAACCAAATATGACCTATAGGAGACTCGTGACATCAGTTGTAATAATAAGCATGATTTGGAATACAACTATTACTACATTAGAGATATTTCTCAACATGTATTTTACAATTTAATGAACAAATGCAAGACTCAAATTACTAATTTATATGGGTAATTTGATTATTAACGTGTCTCTTAGTATGAAACAAGAGGGTGCAAAAATAAATAAACAATTTTTTTAAAATTATTTTTTTGAATTTTTAAAAGTAAATGATTTAAAAGTAAATTTATTAAATTTAAAATTTTACTTATCCAATATCGGTTTGCCTTACTGTAAAATAAATTCATATTGGGATTTTGTTTGGTGTTGAAAATAAGAGGTAAAAGTTTTAAAAAATTATTTAAGATAAATAAAAAATTATAATATAATATAATATAATATAATATAATATAATATAAATTCATGGTTACTTAAATCAATTTTATTTTATATTAAATAATCTATTATTATTTTGAAATTTTATTATTTCTAATAGTTTTAGTTTGATATATCGAACACATTACATCAATAAACCATAAAATCTCAAATTTTAATTTATTGTATTAAAATGGTCCATCTATTATTGTGATTCATTTTATTTTATCTTTAGTATTTTTCTTTACTTTATAACTTTAATTTATTTAGAAATAATAAATCAATATTTTACCAATAATTAGAAGAATAACAAATTCATGAACTTGTCTAGTAATATTTATTAATCAATTATTTTGCATAAATTTAATCAATTATATAATAATATAATATATAATATATATATATATATATTATATAATACATATAATAATATATAAAAATATATAAATATATATATAATATATAATATATAATAATAATAATAATAATATATTATTTTATATAATATATAATAATATATTTATATAAAATAAATATATAATATATATTATTTAATATAATAATACATAATATATAATATATAAATATATTTATATAATATAATATTATATAATATATATAATATAATATATTATATATATAATAATATATTATATAGTATAATATATATATTATATATTATATAATATATGTAATAATATATAATATATATAATAATATATATATATAATAAAAAATGTTATTTAATTAAATATTATTATTAAATATTAAATAATGATTTTTTAAAAAAAATTATAAACATTTCTTGACAGTTAAAAACTGTCAAGAATAAAAACTGTCAACAAAAAAAAAAACTTGACATTTCTTGACAGTTTTTAACTGTCAAGAAAAAAAAAACTTATAATTGATGACAGTTTTCTAAAACTGTCATAAAAAAACTGTCATTTTTAATGGTTTTTCTAGTAGTGATCGGTTCACTTTTCGGGTGAATCGATAAAAAACCAATACTCTTTGGTTTTTGGAAAAAGTGAACCGATTCGATAAAATTTAAATTTCAATAGATCAAAAACTGATTGAACTGAACTGGTTCGGTTCGGTTCAGTTTTTTCGGTTTTGGATCTACTAGGTTTTAATTTATAAAATCTGCTATGATTTTTTAAAATTGAAAAAACACAAGTTTTTCATATTTTGAGCCAACTGGACCGAATATGATTAAATTACAACATAAAACATACTAAACAAATTTTTTCAATTCTGAAAACTCATTAAAAAAAACTAAAAAAAAACTGTTCTCAATTGTTAAAAGTCAAAACTACAACCTTTGCAATCCACATAACACTAAATGGTCCACATAATAAGTTCATAACAAGTTCATAAACAATCCAAATAAGAGTTCATAAACAATCCATAATACAAACAAGTCCATAATACAAATAAAAACAATTAGAAATTCTTCAAACAATAATGCAAAACAGCCATTGATTACTTGATTGCACAGCAGCTTTTGAATCCTTGATTACTCCAAACCCACTCCGAAGTTCCAAATCAATCTATACATAACTTGAAATAATAAGAAACATGTTTTCGTTGATTTAACTTGATTCATCAAACAATAAAACAATGACAATAAAAATAAAAATAAAAATCATAGTATCAAAACTTCTTACCATTGGCAAACTCAAATCGGTTGTTCACTACTTCTACGCATCAAATGTTGTCATTGATGACAATTATTTTGTCAACTTCTCAAGCTCTATATAAAGATAAAAGTAAAGGTTAGTATTTTTGAAATAAAACATGAAAATGTTAAAATTCAATAATGCTTAAATTTGAAAATGTTATTTCAGTGGAGACTGAATTCAAGACACCCACTTAAAAAAAAATTGGAACTGCTGTCATGAATTCATCTGGGTTGTCAAAATATAACTATACAAACCATGAGGTTAAAAATGAAATATAAACCTTCTCTAAAATCAATTCTCGTAGATATATTTTTAGAGCTAGGTGAGGAAATATGTTGATAAGGATCACACTTTAGAGTGAATGAATTTGAAGCATTACAAATTTGCTAAACAAACAAAAACAAAAAATCTACATAGGATTCATATATGCATGAAAGAAACTCTATGAAAACTATATTTTTCATATTAATTATATGAACCAAACTTTCACCAAGAAAATCTTTCCCCAAAGAAATACACGATTCACAGAATATAAAAATGCAAACAGAAAAGAGAAGTTTTGTGAAAACTCAGTCATAGGAAGATAAGAGAGAGAAGACAGCCTTTGTTGGTGTTTATAAAAGGAAACAAGATAAACAGAGAAAGAGTTGTACGAAAATGTGAAAATGAATTTTATTACTCAGGCAAAAAAGATACAATTTATTTGAGTCTCATGATCTCCTTTTATAGGGAAACACAGAGCTTACAAATAGCTGTCAAACAAACAAACTGAAAAAACAAATTTCACCTAAAGATCAGGCCTAAGATCAGAGTGGTGGCAGAGGAATCGGTCATACTCAAGACCAGGCTAGATCAGACTTTATTGTTACTAGAAGACTTCTTCTTAGACACTTGCACCCATGATTTTTGATTTGTTACTTCCAACATCCCCCTTCAAATCAAAATGGCTTCATTCCAAGCATAGCTCTTAATCTATTAAAGACTTCAAATGACAATGGTTTAGTAAAAATATCTGCTACTTGATCTGTTGTATGGCAGTGAAGTAGTTCAATTGTCTTTTGCTTCACATGATCCCTGAGAAAATGAAAACGTGTGTCAATATGCTTGCTTCTTCCGTGCTGGATAGGATTCTTGGACAATTTAATTGTTGATTTGTTTTCTACATATATCACTGTAGAACCTTCTTGTATGTGGTTCAGTCCTGCAAATAAATTCCTTAGCCAAATAGCTTCACATACAGTAAAAGAAACAGCTACATATTCAGCTTCACATGAAGATAGGGCCACAATTGGTTGTTTCTTCGATGTCCAAGTAAAAGCTGTAGAACCAAAATAAAACACGTAACCTGTCGTGCTCTTTCTTTCTTCTGGATCTCGTCCCCAGTCACTATCCGAATATCCCATGAGTTTTGAGTTTTCTCCATAAGCATAAAAAAGACCAAAGTTAAGTGTGCCTTTAACATACCTCAAAACCCTTTTAGCTGCTTGCCAGTGGGATTCTCTTGGCATTTCCATATAACGGCTAAGAAGACCAACTCCATAAACTATGTCTGGTCTTGTCACCGTTAGATATCTGAGGCTCCCAATCAGACTTTTATATAGTGTTGATTCAACAAGTTTACCATCACCTTCCTTTGTTAAATGAATATCTCCAGCAACAGGAGTTGTGACAATGTTGCAATCATTCATCTTGAATTTTTCCAGAAGCTCTTCTGTGAATTTTTGTTGACATACAAAAATCCCATTCTGATCTTGTCGAATTTCTATGCCAAGAAAGAAAGACATAAGTCCATTATCCGTCATTTCAAATTCATCAAACATGGTTTGCTTGAATTCCATGAATAACCTTTCACTGTTGCCTGTAAACAAAAGATCATCCACATATAAACAGAGTACTAAAAATTCACCATGAGTGTTACTTTTAGTATACACACAGGGTTCGTACGGGCATTGAACAAAACCAGTTTGATGAAGATAACCATCTATGCGTGCATTCCAAGCTCGTGGAGCTTGCTTGAGACCGTACAAAGCTTTTTTCAACCTGTAAACTTTGTATTCTTCTCCTTTTGCTTTAAAACCTTCTGGTTGGTGGACATATACTTCTTCCTCAAGAACTCCATTAAGAAAGGCTAACTTGACATCAAGTTGGTAGATTTTCCAGCTATGAGAAGCAGCAAGAGAGATGAGTAATCTTACTGTATCGAATCGGACCACTGGAGCAAATACTTCTTCATAATCAATCCCGTATTTTTGCTTGTAACCTTTGGCTACAAGTCTTGCTTTGTAGCGGGCAATACTACCATCTGCATTGCGCTTGATTTTGTATACCCATTTCACTCCAATTGCTTGCTGGTTTGGTGGAAGTTTGGATAACTCCCATGTGTCATTCTTGTTGATAGCCATCATTTCTTCCTCCATAGCAGTCTTCCAACAATCTTCTGTGACAACTTGTTCAAAATTGATAGGCTCATGATCTGCATACAAACAAAATAAGTTTGTTGCCTCTTCTTCTACTTCTTCAGTAGCACTATAGATATCTTGAAGACTTCTTATATTAGGTGGAGGTGAACTGCTGTTGCCTCCAGTGCTTGATGATGAATTGTTGCTACTTGCATTGTGAGAATGTGAGACTGATTGTGGAGAAGATTGTGTTGTAGATGATAACTCTGTGGTAGTTGTGGTAGTAGGAGATGTTGGATTTGCTATAACTGCAGTAGTAGGAGATTGAGCTGCTACATCCTCATGGAAAATACTGCTTTCACTCATGTCTTTGTCATTGCTCCAGTCCCATGTTGCTGCTTCATCAAAGACTACATCCCTACTTACCATTAATTTCTGGGTGAGTGGATTGTAGAGTTTGTAGGCTTTTGATTCTTCACTATAACCCACAAAAATGCATTTCTGACTACGATCATCTAGTTTCTTCCTTCTGCTTTCAGGTATTTGGGCATATGCAAGACACCCAAAAATTTTCAAATGACCCACTCCAGGCTTGTGTCCACTCCATGCTTCCTGTGGTGTCATGTATTTGACACTTTTCGTTGGACACTGATTGAGAAGATATACCGAACATGCAGCAGCTTCAGCCTAGAAACGTTTTGGTAATTTCTTCTCTTTAAGCAGTGTTCTTGTCATGTCAAGTATGGTACGATTCTTCCTTTCAGCAATCCCGTTTTGTTGTGGAGTGTATGCAGCTGTCAGTTGATGTCGTATACCATTATCCCTGCAAAACACTTGAAAGGCATTGGAGGTGTACTCCCCACCTCTATCAGACCTTAATGTGCAAAGCTTATAATTGCTTTCAATCTCTACACGAGCTTTAAACTGTTTGAATACAGCCAATGCAGCACTCTTTTCTTTAAGAAAAAATACCCGCACCTTTCTACTAAAATCATCAATAAAGGTTATGTAGTATTTATTTCCCCCAAAAGAGTAAGGTTCTATTGGTCCACAAATGTCTGTATGTACTAATTGTAAGGGTGAATTTGCTCTCCAAGAAGAAATACTGGGAAAAGGAAGACGAGATTGCTTACCAATCACACATCCTTCACATACACGGTCGGATAGTTCAATATTTGGTAAGCCATGTACCATGCCTGTCGAAGATAACAGCCTTAGCCCATTAAAATGAAGATGCCCAAATCGCAAATGCCATTTTCCTGACTCGCTTTCAATTAATCCGAGAAGACATGATTCATTTGTGGTGTGCAAATGCAGAGGGAACATGCGATTCTTCGACATTTGGACTCGAGCAATGAGTTGTCCATTTGCATTTTTTAGATAGAGCTGATTGTCTTCCATGTGAATAATATCTCCTTTTTCAAGCAGCTGACCAAGACTAAGAATATTACTCTTCATATTTGGAATATAATAGACATCAGAAATGTACCTGGCTTGTCCATCCTTCTGATAAATTTGGATTTGTCCCCTCCCTGCGACTTGTAATTTAGAGCCATCACCAAGACTTACTGATCCACCAGTTTCTTCTTTGAGGTTCACAAAATATTCCTTCCTCCCACACATATGATTGGACGCACCAGAGTCAAGATACCAGACATTATTTTGTCCAACAAAGTCATTGTGGACTAAAAGAAGAGTAGGCTCCTCAGTAATATCATTAGAAGCTTCAGCTAGGTTGGCATAGTTTTCAGGTTTATTTGAACAATCAGATGAATAGTGTCCAAATTTTCTACATTGAAAGCATTGAACATTTGATCTACCTCTGCCATATCCAGTTTGAGAATAATTACCACCATATCCAGTTTGAGAATAATTACCGCGACCTCTACCTCGTCCGCGATAGGATGTGCCGCCACGTTGTGAAGGACCCCGGCCATGTTCACGATCACCACCTGAATTCTCCAGTGTGAGCTTTGATTCCAGTGCTTGCTCTGTTGTAGTGATAGTGCTCTGAGTATTCTTCAGAATACGCTGCTCATGAACTCGCAGAGAACCTAAAAGTTCTTCTGTACTGATAGTTTCCAAGTTCTTAGACTCCTCTATTGCTCTTACCACATGCTCAAAGTTGTGAGTGAGAGATCTCAGTATCTTCTCCATCACACGAACATCATCAAGTTTTTCACCATTTCTCTTCATTTGATTGACAATCACAATCAGCCGTGAGTAATAATCCGAGATTGTCTCTCCTTCTGTCATGCGAGCTGCTTCAAATTCACCTCTTAAAGCTTGTAATCGTACCTTCTTTACTCTGTCAACACCTTTGAAAATTGTGCTCAATTTGTCCCAGACCTCCTTGCTTGTTGATGCTTCTGAAATTTTCTCGAATGTATCATCCTCCAATCCTTGATACAGTAGAAAGAGAGCCTTCTTATCCTTTTTCCGATGATCTTTGAGAACGGTCTTCTGTTCAGCAGTGTAAAGTGCTTCTTCCTCTGAACTTGGTTCAATATAGCCATTACTGACTATCTCCCACAAATCTTGTGAACCAAACAGTGCTTTGAACTGGATGCACCATTTTTCAAAATTTTCTTTTGTTAACTTGGGAACTTGAAGCTGGACCAAATTTGATGACATGGTCGTGAACAAGCAAAGAAAGGAAAGGCTGTGAGGCAACCAGGCTCTGATACCACTATGTTGGTGTTTATAAAAGGAAACAAGATAAACAGAGAAAGAGTTGTACGAAAGTGTGAAAATGAATTTTATTACTCAGGCAAAAAAGATACAATTTATTTGAGTCTCATGATCTCCTTTTATAGGGAAACACAGAGCTTACAAATAGCTATCAAACAAACAAACTGAAAAAACAAATTTCACCTAAAGATCAGGCCTAAGATCAGAGTGGTGGCAGAGGAATCGGTCATACTCAAGACCAGGCTAGATCAGACTTTATTGTTACTAGAAGACTTCTTCTTAGACACGTGCACCCATGATTTTTGATTTGTTACTTCCAACAGCCTTTGAGTAGAAGATTTCTTCTTCTTTTTTTCCTGAAAATAACAACTTCAATTTAGATGTTTAAAGGCTTTAAATTAAAGCAGTAAGAAACTAGCCGGTAACCACACAGCAACAGACAGAGAGAAGGACCGGTCATCATACTTTGAATCATTTGAATCTGAGACAAAAATCAGACTTTGAAGAAGCTTAGGAGAGAAAAAGAGGTTTAACTTACGGTTGGTGAAGGGATAGAAGAGAATCACAGCGTTGTTGAGAGAGTTGGGATCGTCAATCACAAGCTCACAGCGTTTTGGAGTGAGACGATTTAAGAGAAGTCATCGAGCAAGACCAGGACTCAGCGATCCAAGAAGCAGAGAAACGATGGCTCACCAGAACGTCGGACGAGAGAGAAAGATGACAGAAGAGAGTGACAAACGACGGACGAGAGAGGCGGAGTTGAGAGTTTAGGGTTAGAGCTGAGAGGTAGAGTGTAGAGAGAGAGAGAGAGAGAGAGAGAGAGCAAAGGTAAAAAAAATTAGTTTTTTTTTTTTTTTAATACCCAGTTCTCGATTCCAGCCACCGAACCGGAAACCGAACCAGGAAATCTAGTTTTTGACTTTTTGATAATTAAAGCAAAATATCTTAGGCAAACAAACATGAAATTAACCTTTTATAAGCAAGAAAGTAAATATCGGTTTTCAGTGAAAATATCAAGGGTTCAAATTTTTGAAATTATGAAGAAATATCCAAACTATTGTTAATATCCTTAAATTATCGATATTTACTTTCTTACTAATAGAGCCTTACCTGACTTGGGCCGCTTTGAACATCCACTTCAGTAAGCCAAATCGGCAATCCTGCTGTGGCTAGGGTATCGATAGTAGACCTCATATAAGGAAGGTTTGGTGTATTGAAATGACCCTCGAGTCTGATTGCCATCTTTGCATTGGCAATGCCCATATATTTCTTGATTTCCTTTAGCTTTTCAAGGTACTTAGCCGGCGCAGACTACTTGTCTCCTCTCTCCTCTATAGTATTGTAATCATTCATGAATAATGTGGTTGCTCCATCTAATGCGTGACCTTTGTTGTAGATAACAACTGAAAATTATGTACCAAGCTTGCTTTCAAAGAAGATCCAATGCAAATTCTCATTAACAACATCCCATTGATCGAACCAAAATTGGTATGATTTTGGCCCTCATATCCTTCTCCTTTTACTTGATTCTTGAGCATTATTCTGTGATTTAATGGTGTAAATTAAGTGTTTTCAGGAATTTATAGAATTCAGGGGCATTGGAGTAATTTTGGTCATTTGGGGGTAAAAGTGTAAAATATGAGGGAAGTTTGGAGTTTACCGTGATTATAGAAGAATGCAGGGACCGAATTGCAATTTTCCGAGCAAACCACAAGCAGCCACGTGTCCTGCTAACTTAAACGGTGCGTTTTAGTGTGATCAGCTACAGCCCAAAAATGAAAAGCCCAAAACGCGCGCTCATCAAGCCCACATGATAAAAACGGTGCGTTTTATTTAAATTGAAGTTGGGCTCATTGTGGCCCAAGACACATGACCCATTGCAGCAACCCTATGCACTACAACACCCACGTCAGCGTCCAACTGCACCCCAGCCTATTTCTGATTGCACCCCCAAAACTATTCATCTTCTTTTTCAAGACACGAGCAGCCATGGCCCTTGACCCCTCCAAATCCTCACCGGTCGGAATGCACCCTTCCTGGACCTATCGACGGCCGGTTTCGATCCCAATCGGACGGCCTAGTGACCGGCTGGCAGGTCGCAATCTTCACGGCGTCCCAATCGACAGGATTTCGGTAGCCCCTCTCATGCCCAAAAATATCCTTGGTCGCCCCTAGTCCCAAAACACGACCAAACCGCGTAAACCGAGGTCGCCATGGCGACAGAGAGTTGTTTTGACACCTGATTGCTTCGCCATTTGCATTCCAAGCTCGCCATGAACGCCAAATTGCAACCTTCCTTGCTGTACATTTCTGATTGGGTGTGCAAATTACAAAATGCACCCCTCTGTTGGACTAAATGGTAATTTGCCATGGTCAGGGGTGTTTTGGTAATTTGCCACCCGAGACCTAATTTGAAAATCCTATAAATTCATCACATTTTTCCTCTTTTAGACAACTCTTGACCACCAAAAAACCTCCTTTCTCCACCATTCCTTTTCTCTCCATTTTCTCTCCTACCTAAACTTAACATCTAGATTACATTCCATAATCATTCCTTTTCTTCCCATCTTCTCCACAAATCTCCTTAGTCACTTCCCATTAGACTCCACCTATCTAGACACATCCTCATCATCCACTCTTTACACAAGGAGCATCAAAGGCAAGGAAATGATCAAGCTTACAAAAGGTGGCCCATGGGTGATTTCCTAATCTTTTACTTGCCTTCCCTTTGATTGTAATATGTGTAATTAAATCCCCTTTCTAGGATTTTGATGTGAGAATATTTGGATTGGGATTTGCTTAAGCTTTCATATATTTTAATCTCTATTTGTGTTCTATTCATTTTATAATTAGATTCTTTGCATTATGTAATTGACATGTATACCCACTAGTTGATTATAATCTTGTTTAGGATAATTTGTTATATAATCTTGATTGGATTGACAACCTTGATGGATTGAGAACATAGTGACTAGGATAGATTGTTGGAGGGTATATCAACCGCGATAATCTAAGCCGTTAATTGTAACAAATCGATCCCGCCGTGACCCCCTTTCCTTAATCGGTTAGGCATTGCGGTGGGAAGTTGTTTAGGATTCATAATAATGGCCTAAACACATTTTAGAAATCAATTGGTTAACATTTATGAGATTTGTTCACTAAAGTAGCTTGATAAGCATTTCCCGTAATTCATTTGTGATTCCATTAATTCCCTAGCTATTCTCTTAATTGTTAATTCCATTTATCTTATCTAGATTTGTTAAATATTTCTTTTATTAGTTTATTAGGTTTATTTTTCATGTATGTTTGATGGCTTGACAACCCATTCACTCATCCATATTTTTATGATTTATTTTATTGCATATAGATTAGTTATTTATTCAACTAATCACCTTAATTCCCTGTGGAACAAATCTCACTTGCCACTTTACTAAATTTCTATCTAAGTGGTGAAAATCGGTTTTCTAAAAGATCACATTTAAATATCATTTTGTTGAGTACACAAACGTCGCTCATCACCCATGCAATGACTTGTCCCTTGTACTTTGACTAAACCGAACTGATAATTTAAATCGAACTGAACCGGTTCTTAAAGAAAAACCAGTTGGACTGGTTTGGTTCGGTTTAATGGATTTTTGCCAACCCCTAATGGAAAGTATATAATTATTAATCAAATTTATATAATCTGTATTTTATGAAATTTAAAAGGAAATTCCCTTACAACACGTTTTATTTATAATTTAGTGATTTTTTATATTTTTTGTTGTTCGAAGTTACTTCAAATTGCCTTGACTTGATAGTCGATATGTTTTGCATTCAGATTTCATTTTGACTAAGGGGTTGTTTTTATTTATTTATTTATTTTATTTATTTATTTTTATTTTATTTTTATTTTTATTTTTTTTACTATAAGACTTATTACCTCTTATATATTAAATTAAGTTAAATCAGTTTATTTGTTTTTCCAACTTATATCTTATTTTAAGATATATATATATATATCTTTTAGAAAAATAAAAAAAAATTAACTTTTATCTTATTAAAAAAGTGCTACAGTAGAGTTTTTTTTTATAGTAAATTTCTACAAATGTTCTGTAAAAATTCATACATTTACAATTTTATTAGCACATAATAAAACCCTAAAATTAATTTTCCAAAAATTCCTAATTTTGAAGAAATCCTAACACAACCTAATTAATTTTACATTTGTAATAAGTTATTCAAAATAAAAAAAACAAACATATCATAATATCTTAATTTGTAGGACTTATCCATATATCAAACAAATTAAGGTCTTATAAAACTTTAGATAAAAAAAAAATACAAACAACCCCTACAAGTGAATGAAAGTATTTAAAAATGAACGTTTTTCATAATTATGTAAAATCTATAAAAATCAATGAACTCTATAAAATCTATCATCTAAACAAAGTTTATAATATTTTTAAAAGTGTAAATTAAATACACCCATTTGATAATATCCTTTAAAATATAATAAGAATATAAAAGCATTTTTCATGTAAGACAGATACTAAAGGGTCTATAATTCATGCAGCAGCGTTCATGAAGCATAAGTCATTTTCTTATACAAGCTAATAGATGTAGATATAGACACCCATAGCTACCGCCGTACTAAGGCTATGTTTGAGATTGTTTAAACTTATGAAATAATCAATTATTTCATAATATATGATCTAAAAGGTGTTTGGTAAATCATCTAAAAGCCAATTATTTCTCAAATTGCTTGTCATATAAGCTGATTTTTAAAAGCTAGAAAGGGTTGCTTTTCTAATCTGCTTATTGGGGAAGTTGGCTTCTTATCATTAAAATGTCTATAATATCCCTACTATTTTAATATAAAGACAATAATACCCTTCTATTTAATAGTGTTATTTTTTTAATTAATAATATTTTAAAAAACTGGAAAATTAACAAAAAAATTTTAAAGAATCAGTGGCCACTGTTCGCTTATGGTGGCCACCACCAACGACGGAGGCCGGAGGACAGCCGACGATGTTGAAGTCTTTGAAGGAAGCCTCCTCCATCCCAATTTCATCGCAGTTCCGGCGCGACTCCGTCGCACTAGAGATATCTTGTCGGCGATGGAGGAGGAGGAAGCCTCATCCATTTTCACGATGAATCTGGGATGAAATATCGCGAAATCTCTCTATACTTTCGGTTCGGCTATGGAGACGATTCGATGTCGACGGCGAGGGATGAAGGATGGCGACGCTCTTTGCGACGAAGGAGGAAGGATGATGATCTCTTGATGTTGGTGGCGAGCGGGAGATGGTGGCGGATTTAGAGCTTGAGATGCAGAGATTCATTAATGAAGATTGAGTTATTGAGTTGACTTAGCAATTTAGAGTTAAGAAGAGCGAGTTGACTCAGTAATTAGTATTAGATAACCGAGTTGACTCAGTAGGTTTTATTTATTTATATTCTATATTTCTATGCTTTATATTTGTATTTTCAATTTGTTTTTTAAATATGTAGTAAAAAAACTGTTTGAATAATATATTATATTTCTTATTTCAATATATATATATATTATATTTCTATCCTTTATATTTGTATTTTCAATTTAAACAACAAAAAAAAAAAATGTAGTAAAAAACTATTTGAATAATATATTACATTTTAACAATTATGTACATTTTAGTCATTTTTCATAATCAATTAAAGTTTACTAAACACTTTTTCATTGTTTTTTTTTTTTTTCTTAAGTTGATTATTCATAGAGTCAATTTACCAAAAACCTACTACTTATATTGTAAGTTGATTATTCCTTAAGTTAAGCTAAAAACAAATTATTTCAAAAGCAAAGCAATCTCAAACATAGCCTAAGTGTTAGAGAGCGGATGAACCACTGCCCATTCTCTTATCATGTATGGACGCTTTTTAATAATTAGAAGAAATAGTATTAGGCACCATTAATTGGTAGGTGGAGTACTCACTACTAGAAAAAAAGATGGATTATGACACTTATTTATGATGTTTTTTTTTTTTTTTCAATTGTCAAATATATATGATGGTTTTTAAAAAACATTATAAAAATTTGATGGTTTGTTTTAAATGTCAAGATTTAATGACACTTGCAGATAATATCATTAAATGTTGATGGATTTTAAAAACCATCAACGATTGTTGACATTCAAAAACTGTCAAGAAGGGTTGATATTTAAAATCGTCAAGAATTACTGATTTTTAAAAATTGTCAAGAAGGGTTGAAATTTAAAATGAATGAATTGTTAATAAGAAATATAAATAAAATTTAGTATTTATATCTATATCTTTATAAATAAATAAATAAATAAATAATTCTTATTGAAAAAAAAAAAAAATCTTCGAATGTTAGTATTAACGCTTTTATATTCTAATTTCAATTGAGATTTTTGATTATGTAATTTTTATTTTTGGTAAAGATTATGTAATTGATATTATTTATTTTAATAATAAATTGATAGATATAAGTTAATTAATGGCTCTAAAGTGACATGTTTTATGTTCTTACTAGTTGTGATGTCTATCACACTCATGAGTGTACACAATCATTTCACTTATAAAAAATCATTTCACTTAGTATTTATATCTATATATTTATATAAAAATATATATATATATATTCTTATTGAAAAAAAATCTTTAAATATTAGTATTAAAGCTTTTATATTATGATTTCAATTGAGAATTTTGATTATGTAATTTTTATTTTTGGTAAAGATTATGTAATTGATATTATTTATTTTAATCATAAATTGATATATAAGTTAATTAATGGCTCCAAAATGACACGCGTTATGTTCTTACTAGTTGTGATGTCTACCATACTCATGAGTGCACATAATCATTTCACTTATATAAAATGATCACAACCCTAACCCTAACCATTCTAACTTTTCACAGCCACCTATTTTTCTTCCAATTCAATTAATTTTTTGCTTTCCATCCTTCTACTTTCCATTGGCTCTACTTTGAAATTTCACCATTTATTTTTTATGTTTCACTACCAAGTCATCGATGCCCCAGATTTTATCACCATGACATCCAAAGACTCTAGATTTGTCAACACACGGTCTAAAGCTTTCATATTTCATAACCACACACGCCCTTTGAAGCTATAGAACTTCGTCACCACACCGTCCCATACCAACCACATCGTCACCACACAGTCTTTCTACATGAATTATTTAACTTTTGAGTGATTTTTTTTTTAACATACATGTTATTATTTCTTTTTGGTTTTATATTCAAAACTATAACATGACTATATGAAAAAAAAAAAAAAAAATTGATAAATTTAGAAATTCTTCTTGCCATTTTAAATTGATAAATTTAGAAATTCAAATATTTTGTGTCTTCAAACTCTATTTTGTGGGTTTTTTAATGTTGATTTTTTTTTTCTTTAAAGTAATAACAATTTTGTTGCATAAATAATTTATGTAATTATTTTTTTGTGTTTTATATAAATTTATCATTTTATTTAGTAAAATTTTTATTAAAAAATACATATATATATATCCATTTTAGTTCATTTGGATTTTATATTTATTTTAAAAATATCGAAATTGAAATAATTGAAAAATTCAAATTATCTTTGCTGATTAGTTGCTTGGACTGTATCTACAGATGAATAGAAGTGGGAGTAAAAAAGATCCGAAAGAAAAACAACTTATTCTCATGAGCTCATTGACCTTCGATTGAGATGCACATATCAAATCATTGAGTTATATTAGTAGATGATGATGTAGCATAATTTATGTTGTTCAAAAAAAATTTATATTGTTCAAAAGTATGTGTAATGTCCCTTAAAAAAAGAAAAATTATATGTAATGAAATTTTTACTAGGTTTTAATAATATTGATTATTACAGATTATTTTTTACCATATTTTTATTGAGTTTTAATTATACTATTGAGGTTTATTTATTTTATTTATTAATATGTTGAGTTTCAGTTTTATATAATATTATCTTTATTTACTATAGATGGCAACAGTAATTATTTATTTATTTATTAGAAAACAAGTTGATGGTTTATAATCATCGTAAATTTATGATGGTTTACTATTATCCAAATATAATGATGCTTATTTATGACTTTTAAAAAGCATCAAGAATATATAATACCAAATTCTGTCATAAAATTAAGATGCTCAATAAACTATTCTTGACGCTGAGATTAATGACGTTTTTTAAATGTCATGAATTGCTTGTTATGACGGTTTTCCTCCATCATAAAACCTCTTTTTTTCTTGTAGTGACTAGAGTCTCAAAAAGACTATTCACTATTTAAATTGTTCCAAAATCAGCTTTCAATAAAATATTATTCATTGGTATTCATTTTGTCAAAATCTTGCAAAAAGTTGCCGTTATGTATGACATATCACCCATAAAGAATTTTATAGGCAATATTTTATGCCCTTTTATGGTTTAGTGCTTGTTTCATACGCGTTCTCGTTGTTTGAAGAGAATTATCTGTATTGTTTTAGACAAAATGGAATCCATTCATTCTTAAACAGAGTTAGACAAATAGTTCTCTTGAGTAAATGATTCGGTTCTTGGACAATAGAGCGTTCAATTTATGATAAAATCATAAATAATTGTTCATTAGAGAATTACTGAAACTCAAGGTTAAAGATATAATTGAGAGGTCAACAGATTTGAACATAACTCATATTACGAACTGTTTATTGAGGATTGATCTATATGTAATGATTATATCAGTTGACTGTTCGATTCCTATTCGAGTAATTTATTCTATAATGACAAGAGTGCATTTCCTTATTTTTAGTGGAATAATTTTGGAATTAATAATCTAATATTTAATTATAAAGTTTAATTAATTATTAAAGGTTTATTGGAGCTTGAAATTATAGGCCCATGTGTCCCCATGCTATCTCCATAACTCCGTATTTTTTTTTTGTATGTGGGTCAGTCCCTCGATATAATAATCCCAGAAACTTTATAAATGACTATGTACATTATTTAGCATGGTATCCAACACTAGATGTCGCTGCCCGGGAGAATTTAATAACAGTTTTCACCATGTTTCAATGTATTAGAATTTAGATCATTAGATCTAATCAATTTAGGATACGTTTGGGAGAGCTTCTTAAGTAGATCTTTTTACAGTAGATCTTTTAGAAGTAGAGCTTTTAAATGAAAGTCGTTGATCGTTTGATTGTCAATTAAAAAAGAGTTTTTTTTCAATTATAGAATTACCAAAATACTCTAGCAAATATTAAATTATAGGGTTATATTGAAGATTTTAGTGTTATTAAAAAAACTCTAAAAGATCTACTTGCAAAAGCTTTAAATTTGGGCTTCTCCAAGTAGACGTAAAACAGTTTTTTTAATCACCCAAAAGCTCTACTGAGTGACAACCAAACGATACAAAAAAATAAAAAATTGAACAGATTTTTTTTTAATAAAAAAAACTCTTTTAACCAGTAGACACTCACAATTCTATTTACAATGTTATTTTTATTATTTTATTAATTAAAATTATAAAAGTAAACACTTACCATTAACGCATCATTTATTTATTTTAATGCTCCAATGCAAAGTTTCATTAATGCATTCATTATTTCATTTAATATATATATATATAATGGTATTTTTTTAAAATTAAAAAATGAGTATTTATTGTTGTGCCAAATTTAGCATTGCATTGGAAGATGGTTTTTACACCATGTGCTAAATTTTAGCATTGACACAGCATTTGAGATGCTCTTAGTGATTAATTTGGAAAGGATCATCTATAAATAAAGAAGTTTATGTATTATATATATAATATAATAATTTGATTATTTAATTATATATAATAATGATTTGATTAATTTTTAATTTTTTGTTTTAAATGAATTATTGACTTTAATCATTATTTCCATCTCTATCTTATCTTTCTCTCAACTTGCTATTCTTTTAAAAGCAAGGTAACGATTTTATTATTTACTTTCTTTAAATTAAATATTAAAATCAATATGATAGCAATGATCCAGTAAAATGATATTTGTTTTTATAGAAATTTAATCCGGGCCCACCCTTCTGCCCTATTTTGTTTTCAAAACCTACATGTTTAAATTGCAATGAAAGGAACAAACTAACTATTAGTTTGTAAAATTTGTTTGTTTGAATGGAAATGATAGATTGTTAAAGTGTTTTCTCGTTTGTGAATCTGATTTAAACAAATCGAATCAGGTTAAGATAGTAGCAAACGAACTTCAAATAATTAATTAATGGGCAAAGTGACAATAATTGATACTTTCTTTCTATGAAATAACTAATTTGAGCCATTTTTAAAAATTAATGGTCATTTAAGGACCATCTCACTAAATTGGTGGCTCTAGGAATCACTGATCCTAATAATTAATATCTTTAGATTACAAATTTACCCTTTACATATTGCACACAAAATTTCTCTTTTGTGATTTTAGAGCTTGTGAGGGGTATAACTAATGTAGAAGTTTCTTTTAAGATAAAAGGAAAGAGAGATGCTATTGACAATCCATTAAAAATCTTTCTACACTCCATTTAATTATTATTTTTGTTAATGACAATTTTATCCCAATTAAAATTACAAAAGGGGACAAACATATTTTGAATACACTCCATTCCAATTTTAAACTTCCAAAAAAAAAAGTATAATTTAAAATAATGCTTAACAAATTAATGAAATCACTATTTAAGTACTAAAAAAAAAGGAAAAAAAACTATTTAAAATTATAAAATTAATAAAATTATAATAATTTTTTTTTTTTTTGGTACAAAGGAGGGCCAAGCCCAGAAAAACAGAAAGAAAAGCTAAGAAGAGGAACGGGCAGAGGACTGTCTAAAACAGACAACACCTCTGCAGTCAGCTTCATAAAACGAAAGGATCTTAGGGGGAGGATTGTCGAAGAAGACAATGCCAGTAGTCATGCTATGGCCTATTCGAGCCAGCCCATTAGCAAGCTTGTTACCT
Organism: Acer campestre; assembly: GCA_954870605.1. NCBI lineage: Eukaryota > Viridiplantae > Streptophyta > Magnoliopsida > Sapindales > Sapindaceae > Acer > Acer campestre. Next base: position 41,340 of record CATOZR010000186.1, read on the forward strand.
TCTCTGTAAATATGCTTCAAATTGCAGTCCCACTCAGCTAATAAAAGGCTCTTACAACTCTGAATGATACTGAACAAAGGATGATTTTGGTTGGTAGCCTTGCACATCAACTGAATTGTATTGAGAGAATCAGACTCAATCATAATTTTTCTAAAACCAGAAATCCAAGCCATCTTCAGACCTTCATATAAACTCCACAGCTCAGCTTCAATAACACTGCCATAACCTTTGTTCGCCATAAAGCCCCTCACCCAGTTCTTCAAGTGGTTACACAAAACACCACCACCAGATATGCTTCCTGACACAGGGTTTCTACTCCCATCAATATTGATTTTAACCCAGTCCACATTCGGTTCAACCCACTTAATAGGACGCAAAACCACAACACTGCAAGCAGCAGAAAAATTAACATTCCACCAGTCCTTGGCAAACAAACTGATAACCAGCTTAGGAGAATGAGGAATAGAAAAATTATGATCAAAAACCTTACAACACCTCCACTTCCACAAAAACCACAACACACACACAAACTGTAAATAGTTGGGGACACCATCAATAGACATCTTACCATTTTGAAGATTACCAGCCATCCATCCATCGAAATCACCACAAAAATCAGCAGCAGCAGTGCTGTCTTTGGACACTATTTCCCACACGCGAATGGAATCTCTACAACCACGAAGAAGATGATCAATGGACTCAATGCCGGCGCTGCACCTAGGACAAGAAGAATCTGAATCCATACCACGCACAGATCTCTCCATGTTAGTAAGAATCTCACCATGGAGAAGAGACCAAAAAAGGTAGAGCACTCTAGGAGGGATTCTAAGGTTCCATATACACCTCCAATGCCACAAAGAGGACCTCTCTAGATCATAGAGACCATGATAAGCCGATTTCACCGAAAATTCCCCATGATTGTTCCACCCCCAAATAACTCTGTCAGGCCCACTGTAAGGTTTACCAGCATGAACACCTACAATTTTACGGACTATATTCCAAGGAAGCACCATTTTTAAAAGAGAAATATTCCACTCACCATCAGTCATGAAGGATGCAACTCGTTGCTTCATACTATAATAAAAAATTTAAATTAAACCAAAAACTTAAATTAATTAAAAATATAAAATAATATAAATATACTTAACTATAGATGGAGATCTTCGTCTCCAGTTGAAAGAGCATATAAATTCTTTTTTATTATTAATGTTTTATTTTAATTCAATATGTCATCATTTATGTTATTCTTAAATGGAAGTTTTAGAATTAGGGTATTAAAATTTAAGTCAAGTTTTTCTATTTTTTAAATTCAGAAGTTTTTTTTTTTCTTAAACATTTTAGATTTCAAATGGTTAAAAAAAGACATATTCAAGTCGACACCGCAGGTGGCATATAAAAAAATAGTTTAAAGAAACAAGCAAAGTCAATTTCACTCTTGAATGGAAAAAATAATAATTTTGGAGTAA
>CATOZR010000187.1:0-45700 GCA_954870605.1 Acer campestre
TTTGACTAGGGATGGCAATTAAACCCGAACCCGTTGGACCCGTCCGAACCCAACCCGTTTAAACAGGGTTTGGATTGGGATAAGTGTACACGTGGGCGGGTTTGGGTTTGAAAATTGTACCCGTCACGGGTTCGGGTTTGGGTATGGATTTGGAAAAAAATCCATACCCGAACCCGCGTACCCGCGAACAATAAAAATTATATAATATTTTATTATTTAAAATGTTATAAATTTAAGCTACAATAAAAACTTTTTAATTATATAGAGAATAAAATGTAAACATTTCAATTTATTAAGTGTTTTTATTTTTTAAAATTATAATATTTCATATTTTAAATAATATAGAAATAATTTTCAAAAAAAAAAAATTGGCGGGTTCGCGGGTTTTACCCGTGGACCCACTTGTTTCACGGGTTCGTGGGCGGGTTTGGGTGTCCTCCAAACCCGCGGGTAAAACCCGAACCCGAACCCATTTATTTTCGCGGGTTCGTGGGCGGGTTTGGTAGACACAAAGCTTCGCGGGTTTGGGTTTGGATTTTGCCAAACCCGTCCGAACCCGCCCCATTGTCATTCCTACTTTTGACCCACAGTAAATAAAATAAAATAAATTAATTAGAAAAACTAAAAAAAGAAGAAGACGAACACCAATGAAAGTGGTTTCCATCAATAAAATCAATCACCTCCCCCAACCATAACCCATCACCAAATCAAAACCCAAAATATTAAACCTCAAATCAAATCACAACCACTATCCACCTAAATCATTAAATAAAAAATCTAGGGCTAATGGATTGATCAACTTTGGAAAAACTCACATCTTCTTCAAATCTCTATCTCTTGAATATCTCACCAACCACTAACCTACCCCTTCTCCTTTGGATTGATGAAAAGTTTTACCCGATCTTAAGGTTGAAGAGCTTCTTTAAAGAAATTCAAATCTCCCCAATGGGGTTTTCTCCAAACAATTGAAATTAATTGACAAAAACAAAATGTGAGAGTGTTGTTTTAATTTGGGTTTTGGGAAGAAAGAGAGGGAGCTAATAGGTCTCTTCCAATCTAAGTTTTGTGAAGAGAGAGATTACGGGGTTGTTTGTTTTTTCCACTTAAAACTTAATGGGTTTGAATCATAATTATTAAGTTGTTTTATTTGTTTTTTTAAGTGGTCAAACAACTTAAAATAAAAAGTAAACAATCATGACTTTTCACTTAATTGTAAATCACTTAATTGCATTAAATGCAATCCAAAATCTTTTCTACCCATACTATCTTCCATATATAACTTATCTCAAATTTCATCATAATTATATATTATATAGAAATCTTTATTTTAATAAATTGCTTATTTTAAATAGCATTAAAAATAAAAAAGAACCATAATCACTTCTCATATTGGTGTTTAATATCAATACTTTATTATGATATTATGGTGATGTATTTATATATTATTATTATTATTTTAGAGTGTTTTGTGTGAGTTTTCCTGCTGCCTATTTTATTTTTTGAAAAAAAAAAAAAACTTTTCTTTTCTTAGTAAAAATAAAGTTTGTTCGTAATCAAAGAAGAAGATTATGATCATATGTGTTCATATATAATTATTATTTTTGGATTGTTTTTACATGGGTATAGATGTAAAATTACTTATTTTCAGACAATTTTATTTGTAAAAAACAAACATGTTGACAGTACATTCAGATATAAAAAAAAACAAAAAAAAAACATGTCATTCAGATTCAGATTTCAGTCACTATTCAGTCTTCAGTAAAATTCAGGGCTATTCAGTCTTCAGACAAAAAAACAAACGACCCCTACGTTTTGTTTTGTTTTGTTTTGTTTTTTTAATAGGAGATGACGGTGCTGACAAAATGTTTACATGTTTTTAATGTTTTATTATTTATTTATTTTTAAAATACTTTGTTTAAAAGTTAAAACAATGTAAAAGACTATATAATAGCCCTTTGAAGTTAGAAACTAACGGATGGGAGTCTAGTCCAAGGGGTGTGTGAGTGTAGAATAATCAATTTGGCTTATCTGATTGCACTTTCATCAAACCTCAGTTGATGTGAGTACAATTCTCCATATTTAAAATAAATAAATGCTATCTACTATGTATGGGAGAATTGTAAATAACCTCCTGATATTTGATCAAATGCCAAATCAAACCTTCTGGTTTGAATAATCGGTAAAAGACCCTCTACCATTAGTTAACAGTTAGTAAACCGTTAGTTGACTTTAATTAAATCTAATAAAATATAACTATTTAAGTGGGTTTTTTCAATAATTGAACTAAAACATAATAAAAATATGTTAGAAAATAAAAAATAACAAAAATATTTTAATGAAAATTAAATATATAAAAAAAATTATAACAAAGCAATAAAATCATTATAAAATTTAAACAAAAAATTTATTTTAAAATATAAAAAATTATTTTTGTATGAAATTGATTTTATTATTATTAGTATATATATATATTTATTATATTTTCCTTTTTTATTATGTTTAGTATTTAAATTGTAATATTTGATATATATAAAGTCAACTAATAGTCTACTAACTGTTAACTAATAGTAGAGATTTTTTACTGATTATTCAAACCAGAGGGTTTGATTTGACATTTAATCAAACGTTAGGGGGTTATTTACAATTCTCCCACTATATATTCATATTAAAACCTACTAAAATCTCTAAAGTTCCCAAACTATCTCTATATTATGTAGGTGGTCGAACTACGGTTAATGTGGATCGGATCGGATTATGTTAGGCCCAAGGCAACTTGGCTTAGTCTGTCAATTGAGGGTTGTTGTTTCCTCAATAAACCTGTAAAAAAGGTTAGTCGGTCGACCTGAGGTAGATGTCTTCTTCGTTGAACTTGCAAACAGAACAAGAACAGAAATATAGATATAATGAAACGATGAAAGTGGGGTTAGATTCTTAGTCTTAGGTGCGCTTGGGCTGAGTGTTTATTATCCTTAAATCATGATTGTGAATCATGTTGAATTCCGGTGGTCGGAACAAGTATAAACAGAATTTTGAGATGCTAATTTAGCTTTGTTCTTAGTCAATTGTTTTTAGAGAGCGTTTCTGTGGCAGGTTAATGTTTATTTATAGGTCCCCATCTCCTCTCAACGTTCACTTTCCTAGTTTTACTCATCATGGACGTGATTCATGGAGAGATTTCCTCTCCATTGAATCAACGGTTACTCAACTCATAACTGAAACATTTGACTTGGTTTCAAATGGCCAAATTCAACTGGTATTGGAGTCAGGTCGATCCGGAGTATGTGGGATTGGATAGAATCCACTACTAGAACGTTATGGGCCTTGACATGTTGGGCCTTTGAGTCATTTTTGGCTACCACAATTTGTCCCCCACTCTCTAAAGATGGGATCATCAAATTTAGAGAGTGATTTTGGTCGAATCGTCGTTTGCGGTTGATTTCGCGTTGTTTCGAGTGGTATCATGAGTATTAACTTTGAGGGATCACTTGTTGAATGATGAATCAACCATGTGTCGATTGATTTTTGATCAAGTTCCCGATGAAGAGATTTTTCGTTCGACGATGAAGCATAATGCAAGTACAAGAAGTCAAATCGATAGGACAGTTGCGTTTCAGTCCCCTATGTTGTCGTCAGATGCATTAAATTCGAGTGCAGTTTTTTAAAGTATTTAAATTTTAAACTAGGCAGTTACTTTGGTTTAGTTTGGCAAACAAAGGGGTGTTGACACGTGGTCAATCAGGGTTTAGGCATCTGTGGTTAAGTTTTTGGTTTTATAAACCGAAAAACTTACCTTCCAAGCTTTTACTTCTCCACACATGAGTTAGAAGGATATTCATCAGACGAAGAGTTTCGTTTCTTCAACGAGATAGTTGCAGAGGTTTGCAGGTGCTTGATTGTTTTTTCTAGTGTTCTTAACCTTCAAGGTTAGTAAAAAATATTTACGCACTCTTTGTTTGTTTTGTGTGAGATAGTATCTTTGTGAATCTATAGGGAAATAGATGAACTCTTCTGGTTTTGCCTGGGAATAAACATGTTCTTCGTGTTTTTGTTACATTCGTAATTTTATGACTTGTTTTTGTTACATTTGTAATTTTCTGATTTTTTATGCCGTGTTGAATCTTCATGTGATGTGTTGTAAGTTTTCAAATTTGTTTGAACGTCGTTATGTCGAGAGTAGATGTTTGCTCGACTTAGGATAGCAAAAAACCCTGTAGGTTTAGGTTGATCTTTTAGGTGTTGATTTTTCGTTGGAACCCTAGGTTGTGATCTTAGAAGCCCTAGGTTGTGATTGTAGCATTTCAGTTTCTGACTTATGCATTTTTCTTGCATGTCAGATTTTGTAGATACCATGTCGAGCGACACTACAATTTCCGAACCACACTTTTCTTGGACCCCTAGTGACGTGGAAGTTGATGACGAGCGAATCGACAGTGGAGTAGCTAGTGTCGATCGATCGGTCTCAGTTGAAGATCCATCGAAAATGGTTACTATCAATGCAAAAGGTATGATAGAGCAAGGTGCTGTCTGTGCCATTGCGGAGTTAGTTGAATTTCCGGAGTATATAGATGATGCGGAGGCTTTTACTTCTGGTCGTCCGCTAAATATTCTGGATGGTAGTCTGGCAAGCGTGCTTACGGAAGACAGCTTGCATAGTCTGCGGGTAATTTATGTTAACCCAGAGTCGATCGAACTACGTGCACCGCAGGAACATGAACGAGTGGACTGGGATATACCCGGATGGACATGCTTTTATGAGTATACTCTTTGTCTGGGGTTTAGATTCTCGGTTCCTTCGTTAATTCGACGATTGTTGCAACATTTTGGTATTGCTCTTGGCCAATTGATGCCAAACAGTTGGAGAATACTATTGAGTTTGACCGTATTACGCGATAAATACATAATTAATTTCGGACTGGGGTGTCTCCTGCATAATTACTATTTAAAAGAGCATGTGACCGATTGTGGTCGTTATATGTTAATCCCTAGGACCAAAGAAAATCAACTGATAATTGATACTACAACAAATGACCGTCTTTGGAAAGATACATTCTTCTTTGCTAAGGGTCCGCCAATCGATGGTCATTGGGGGAAGTCACAGTTTGTCATTCGGCGAATATGGAACCGATATGGTGAGTATCGACCGACATTTTCGTCGCTTTATAACATTCTTAATTAAATACGTCTTAATATTGATTAGTAACTGTTTTATGTAGAAATCAAGAGTGCGGATAATGACATGTGCAACGACGCGATTGAGCGTACTGAGGATGTATTAAGCATTCCTGCCAAAGATAGAAGTTGCAGAGAGTTGCTTTTGGATGGTAAGCTTATGCCTAGCAGTTTGTGGCGATGGTTGACTTTGAATAGATCATAGGCACCGTATCCTCTCATGAAGGATTTCGTGCCATATGTTTGGATTATGAGGAGTCTTGAAATACTTGGGTGTGATATGAAATTTCTGTCTCCTATTACTGACATTGAACGTCATTTCGCAGTGACGTCGATGCTGAATGCAAAGATTAACTTTCCAGACCAAGCTAAAGCCTTGAGGCGTTATAGGGACGATCTTGCTAAGAAGCGGGCAGCAGCAGCAACAAAGAAAAAGGAGGCCGACAAGTCGAAGGAGGATGCGTCTGCAGTACCAGAGCATGTTTATTCTTCGTCTCCTGAACCCATTCCATTGAAGAAGAGGCAGAGAAGAGATCCGATTATTGACCATGGAAAGAACGTCGAATCAAGCTCGAAGACGCAGTCTACTACAACTGCTTTGGAGCCTGATTCGTCAATGATGCTTCTTTCTTCTGGAATATCGTCGTTTAATGAGCCGGTTGGCTTTCTTAAGAAGTCGAATGTTGGTGCCTTTGTGGTTGAGCATGAATAACTTGCCTCAAAGGATGTTGGGCCTTTGAATGAGGTATCCTCATGGGTTGAGGTTAAGCTTGATTCCTTAGAAGAGTCTTCGAGGATAAGTTCTTATGATCACCTCCTTATCGGAGTCAATTTCTTTCCTTTCCCCTTTGGAGGTCAAATATCTCTCTAGTCTCTCAAATTCACACATAGTGTTTGAGTGAAATGAATGCATATGTATGTATTAATCAAAACACACAAAATGCAAGACATGCAAATATGGAAAGGATCACCTAAGTATGTCCAGGTACCTGCTTTGATACCAATTGAAAATGCCTATAATTTTACAATTATACGTGTGCGTGTCTTTTAAATACAACCTAGAGGGTGTGTGAAAGGGTTATTTGTAGGGAAAAATACCGTATAGTACACGCAGCGGAAGCGAGACTAAAAAAAAAAAGATTTAGTAGCTTTTTAAAATTTTTCCTTTTTATGAACCTTTACCCTTTTAATTAATTAAACACACATATAATCAACAAAAGAAGAATACCTTTTGTCGCGTGATCCGATTGACTTACATCGATGGTAATCCGCAAGATCTTCAATCCTAGCACGAACGTGAATCACCTAGGAGCGTGGTCTCCTTTTTTCTTTGAATTGCAAACCTGAGATGGACAAACAAACTTCTCTGATTTCTATTAGTCACAAAAATTCCAATAGGTTGCTAAGAACGTTCCGGTCACTTTTGAATTCACAATCGTAAGATTGAAATTCGCGTGAACCTAATTCGAAAGTGTGTACAAGATCTCTTGATGTTAAGATCACTAGTACACTATCGAAACAAGAACAATTCTTCTCTCACAAACCTCTAGGCCGAATCACTCACTAGTCTTAGAGTTGGATCTAATTTTTCTCTAGCAAAAGAAAAAGCTCTAAATTGCAAAAACTAGGGTTTGAGAATTCCAAAGTTACAAAAACTATGGTGGCTGGATCCAAAGTTACAAAAACTATGGTACCGAATTCTTTCCCAAAAACTATGGTTCCGAATTCTTTCCCGAAACTATGGTTCCGAATTCTTTCCCAAAAACTATGGTTCCGAATTCTTTCCCTAAAACTATGGTTCCGAATTCTCTCTTTAGTGTATTTGTGACTATATAAAAGACTTCTTATTTGATTAAATAAATAAAATTAATTATTTATTTTCATGTCAAACAAGTCTTTTAATTTAAGTAAACTACTACCAATAGTATACCTTTAGGAATCATATTTCCTAATTAGAAAAGATTTGTTTCTTAATTAAACAATTAATTAATAAATTAATTAATTCTTATTTAATTAAACAATGAAACAAAATAATATATTAGGTTAATTAATTCACCTTTGCCGCCCCACTTAAAATAAATGGGCTATATATTATTTTCTTATTTCATTTAATCCATTGGACTTTAAATAAAAAGCCCACATGTGAACTAGACTCATTCTTACTAAAAGAAACAAGCCCACATGTCATTCATTAATATATAAATATAATTGAGCAGCCCATTACATAAATAATGTGCAAATTATATTCTGAATATATTAAATGCAATTCTAGATGGACCCTTAAATTGGTCCGGTAGAATATATCAAGTGATCCATGCAAGTCCGTGTGGATTGGGGATCTTGGCGGGCTATCTAAATTTAAGCTTCAATAGACATAACCTAATCACAATCAACAAATGATTCACTTAGGTCCGATCCATTAATTTTAACTCATTCCACTAAAAAACTAAAATTGAACTCTTAAATAAAGACAGAAAAGGAAGATGTTTCCTTATTCATACCCTAGACAATCATGTTGGAGATAGTGTATCCTCGTGATTAATATCAGTAATCGTCAAGAGTTCATAGACCGCCTATAACTCTCCAAGTTACCATATTTACTCATATGACCACGTTTTGAACTTGGATATTTTGACTTGTCCAGAAGCCATGTTTTCAATAGACACTATCGAAAACTCAACGTTGAGATTTAATATCCAATTACCTCAAAACATCCATATGATGATATTATACTCTCATTTGATAAATGGAGCCACGATGTCCATATCTATAAATGAAGTCCTCTATCGATTAACAAATGAATATCACCAAACTATCGAAGATAGACTATGCGATATAATCGTACTCATTGATAACTCAAATGATATCACTTGCAACCATAAGTCCATCATTTATCTCAGGATTAAGATAGACTCTCCGATTGTCCTGATAATGAAATGACTTTTATCTACTGACGGTTATAGATAAAGTATTTCATTGTGATCCAGTTCAATGCACCCAGTGCACTAGATTCTTTTGCTCGAAGACACTCCGATGATTTTAGACTCATCATATCTCATTTGATCTCACTCAAATGCTAGCAAAAGAATTCTACAACTTTAACAAGATAAAGGTGCACAACCTTTAACTTAAGTTGTGAACAATATTCAAGACTAACTAAAGAATTGTGTCTATCACATACATATCCAGATGTACGAACAATTCTTCTTTTCTCATAGTCTTTAGACCTTATGATTATTTACTTTGACAATTATAATATTAAACTATAAATGCTATAAGATTTGTTTAAACCAGAAATCACTTTATTAATATGAAGAAGATTGTTAATTACAATATTACACTCTTGCTATTGAGCATAATCCTAACATTACTAATCCGTTATTACCAAATTTTTGGATTAGTCAATATTACAAATATAACCCCAATTCACAATACAATAATCAAGTGTAATATGGTGCGGAAGTATAAACGACACTTGATTTTTACGTGGAAACCCTCAATATGGAAAAACCACGGGTTGGTAAGTGCGCCACGCTTGAACCTCGAATTCACTAATTTTGATAGTGTATACAACCTAATCCCGGTTTGACGGCCTAATCCCAGCCAATATCCCGCTACCACTACCCACAGGCCTGTAAAAGTGGATCTAGTCCAATATGCTCATGTGACCACCTAATCCCGGTCTATCACACAAGACTTACTTCTTCGAAGAGATCAACACCCTAAGTGAATATGCAATGATATCCAAATATGCAAGATAGAGCTGGAGTACTCTAGATGCTTACCTAGGATTATATGATGACAATAAAATCAATCATAGATATGAAAATAGCTATATGTCAAGGCATACAACTTTAACTAAGTAAAGGATAACCAATCATAGATACAAAGCTATCACAAATAACCCACAAACATTCAAAGGATTAACTAGTTGATTAAAAAATAATCTATCAACTTAGTTATCAATAAATCACACAAGAATGTTTATGGCATAGCTTTTAGGCAATGATGACCTAATCAATTAAGCCATGTAAAAATTAACCCAATCACATAATCTCAATCATGTATGTAGAAATAAATCTAAACACATACAAGTAATAAATGAGATAAAATCGATAAGTAGAAACACTAACATTAGATGAGATTAGTGTTCAACAAATCATACCATGTGTGTTAAAGAAGTCCCATGCATTAGCATACACTAGATGATGCTAGATGATGCTTAGATGATGATTTATGCATGTGGAAATGGGTTGAGAGAAATAAAGATGTAATCTTTAAGTTTTTTCTCTCAAGTCTCTCTAAATATCTCTCAAGGGTTCTAAGGATCAGAAGACTTGGTTTGGGAACCACAGATAAGGATGTAATTATAGAGACCAAAAACAGGAAAAATCAAGTTTGCTATTGAAAACGCACGATCAGCGGTTTCAATCTGCGGTCGGGGTCGCAGATTGTAACTGCTGAATTAAAACCCGAGAACCCTGGTTTCATTTGGCATTTTCATTCGAAGGGTACATAACAGTTGATCATAACCGCCGTTTTGGACCTGAGATATTTATTTCAATCAGGTCTTGATTGGCGGTTTCAAACTGTGGCCAGGCCGCCGATCTCAACCGTCGTTTCACCAAAAATGTTGAATCCAAAGGAGAAGCCAAGGGCATCTCCACTGGCGATCATCGTGCTAAACCATGCACACCAACATGCACGCGCAGACGTTTTCGAACATCTTTCGGGAAACGAATTATACTACACTTAAAGCTAACAAATATGAAGTGCAAGTGTGGGAATTGAATGCATCCAATGCCTATCATGTCATGGCATTATCATAGAACAAGATGCAATCAATTCAATATGCATGAATATAATTCATGAATTTGCATCCTGATGCCTAAACATATCTTGGCTTTTTAATGACCTAGATGCAATCAAATAAAACATGCAAGAAGAGATCTTCAAGAACATGCATGCACTCATATAAAAACACACAACATACAAGTATTAAAGATATGTATGAGTTGTGTGTGTGTGCAACTAGATCTCTTCAAAGCAAGTAAGCACTAGAATTTACCTTTGGTGCTTCTTCTCTTGAGGTCTTGAGAGGGCCATTGGATGATCACTAATTCCTAGGCTACCTTTACATCAACCCCAACATGTGGTTTGTCCACGAAACAAGCCAATCAACAAATGAGAATCCTTACACTTCATTTTTATAGAAATAATTACGTACATGCGTTATCGGTCGACATGACCTTTATGAATTTTGAACATCGCATGCATGTGTTATTGGTCGACAAGACCTTCATTTACATTTTAATAATCACGTACATGCATTATCGATCGATACGACCTTCATGTGCATAGGAATATTATACTTTTCTCCAGTGCTGTTCCCCCTACTCTTAATATGCGTTGTCGAATAAGAATGTTGAGAGTTGATACTTGTTTTATAAATGTCAGTTGATGTTGTGTCGTTCCTGTAATAGCAATATATTGCTTGTCGAAGTAGACAGTTTGTGTAGAGTAAAGATGAGTTTTTTGTGAGCTCAGTTTTGCACTTAATTGTACTAAGTTTTCATCATTGCTCTTTACGCGTCGATTTGTTAGTATTGAATAATACAATTTAAATAATCGTAAAACAAATAAGAAATATCAAATAAATAACACAAGTGTCAGAAATGATACCGTTTTAGATGCAAGGCGTTCCAGCTGTTATGTATTTCTCGACCGTCGAGTCCTCGTAATTTGTATGCTCCGTGACCTTTAATATCAGTTATCTGATAGGGGCATTCCCAAGTCGGTCCCAATTTTCCCACTCCTTCTTCTTTGGTGTTTTGGAAGATTCGTCGCAGTACCTAGTCATTTATTTTAAATACCCTAATCCGCACCTTCTTATTATAGTGTCGTGCAACTTCTTGTTGATATGATTGTATTTTTAGTGTAGCATGATCACGTCGTTCGTCTAAGTGATCTAGTTCAAAAGTGAGGATTTCATTTGGATTTTCGCTTCGTGCAGTCGCAAGTTGTGTCTCGATCAGGATTACTGCTTCGGAGATATAGACAAGCGAAAAAAGGGTTTCTCCTGTCGATCGACGAGGTGTAGTTCTATACGACCATAGAATTTATGAGAGTTTTTCCACCCACTCGCTCTTTTTTTTTTTTTTTTCCTTCTAGTCACTTTTTGAGTGTGTTGATAATGGTTTTATTTGTCGACTCCGCTTGTTTATTGGCTAAGGGATAACGTGGCGTTGAGAAACTTAGTTTTATCCTGTACTTGTCGTTGGGGATGGGAATTTCCCCCATGGGGCCCCACCTCCACGGGGCCCCACCCCCATTTGGTTTGCCCCCAAATGAGGTTTTGGGGTGGGGGTGGGGGAACCTCCCTCCACCCCATTTCCCCATTCCCTCATTTTCTAAATAGGGGGTGGGGTGGGGACCCAAATCCCCCATTTTCCCCATATATTTTTATTTATTTATTTTTAATTTTATTTTCTAAAAAAAAAATAAAAAAAAAAAAACTCTATTAGTCTATTACTCATATTTTGGATTGAATGAAAGGTTTAAATCTATTTAAACTTTTATGTGTAATAGTGTATGATGTGTAAAATCGTGTTATAAAAACCTAACTCGCAAGTGCACGAATCGTGAGATAAGTACAGCGACAAGTAGGGATCGTTCCCACGAGGAAAAGAGATTTATCGATTAAAGCTAATTCTAATTAAAGCTAAGCAATTAACAGTAACCAAGAGATTTCAGATTGATTTGATTGATTTGAGATTAAAACTAGATTAAACTAAGAAAACAATTAACAAGAATATGAGAATGAGATCAATAGGTGAGAGGACTAGGTCATCAATGATCACCAACTACGTTTACTCAATGCTTCGAATTGACTTTCACAACGAATATTAATCAAGTTAAGGGTTCGTTCTTAAATTATGTATAATTAATGCTATGTGGTCCTGGGATAAATTAAGTACTTTCTACTGCAGTCATTAGCAAAACCTGCGTGTAAACTATAGCATAAATACATCAACCATACACCAAGTGTTCTCAGTTAAATCATTAGCAAAACCTGCGTATAGACTATAACCTAAAACCCACAAAGCACACAATCAAGTATTCTCAATCACATTCATTAGCAAAACCTGCGTATAGACTATAATTGAGAATCCATTAAGCACAAGAACAGAGAACCAAAGATAACGTGCAATAACCTGCTACGATAAATTCATTCATTCAATTGATTATTGGTTGAGAATGGTGAAACCCACGCGCATCTCAACCTTCAACATATAAACCCTAGATTCAAGACTAGCAAAAACCATGCATAGACAAGAATAAATCCCAAATTGAATGAAACGAAACTTGAATTACTAAATCATAATCAATTCTAACACAGAGTATTCATAGAGGTTCACATTGAATCCCTAGTATGAATTTAGTTACACATAGTTGAAATAAAAAGAAGAGAGAAGTAGTTGATAGAACCCATGGAAATTGTAGACAATCTTCCAATCTCTGATGCAGCAAATCTTCTCCTTCGTCTTCAAATCTTCTGTATGTAAGATGAAAGAAAGTTGTTGAGTGATTTAGGTTGTAACTTGAGGCTGACGATTTGTTTCTCGGACGAACCCCTTTTAGGAGGAAAACCCCTCTATTTATATCTGCTCGGGCTTCGGTGGAGAAACCTGATTAAAAACCAACTCTTTTTAGGCAGACCGCTGCCTGACCGCTGCCACTTTGGCAGCGGTGTGGCAGCGGTTTGGCCAATCTTTGCAACCGCTGCCACTTTGGCAGCGGTAAGGGGGCGGTTTGCCCAGCGTCCTCCTCTGTCCCAAAAACGCTGCGACGCCTCTCTCATAAAATAGCAGCGGTGCGAGAGCGATTTTTGCTCATTTTAGAAAAGACCCTTGACTTCTTCAAAATTGCACTTTTTATCTGAATTTCTTCAAATATATCAATCTGGTCCAAAAACCTGAAATCACTCAAACACACCCATTAAAGCGCTAAAAGGCTCAAGTAGCAAGCAATTGATTGGCGGAATGGGGATCAAATATATATACAATAAATGACCGATCAAATACCCCCAAACCTATCTTTTGCTAGCCCTCGAGCAAAATATAAAACAAAAACCTAAAAACTAAACCTAAGAAAAACAAAAATCAAACTAAGCCACTTTCGTAGGGAACACGATAGCATTGAGCGTATACTACAAGCCTTTAAACCTCTAGGTGTCCCTAGAGGAGGAGTTTTGTCTCCTGAGGGTTTACAGCTATGACACCCACAAACATATCCAGCGACTTCCTATCATCCAAAACACCACAAAATGCGCCCAAGTTGAGACAACATGCAAATACCAATAAGCAAAGACTAATACCTAGCCATAAATCTGAAAACATTGCATACTTTGAATAGAAAAGCCCAGACTCAAACATTTTAGCTTAGAGGACACATCATCAAATGCCATAGATATAATTCGCCTCGACTCTACTTCTCACGTGATGTCGCTCATAATTCACACAGATCCTAGGCACAATCTCTCATCAAGCATATGCGACTGGAATTATGCACAATAAATATCAAGAGTTATCGCATATGAATATATCAATAAAAGAACGCTTGATTTGTATGCAAAAGATCTCATGAAATGAATCAAACATTATGAACAAGATAAACACATGCTCTATCTCTACTTTCATAACAAGGATAACCAGCAGATCAAAAAGACTTAATTTAGGTTGTAATGGGGCCATTGGGTGAGGGCTCAAGAAAGAACGGGAAATTGGAATTCAACAACCTAGGATCATATCTTGAGAGTCTTCCATTACCTTTTCGGCTTCACACAGATGTCTTGGTCTCCTTTGTAAGTGGAATGACACCACTTGATGTTGTTTCATTCTTCAGACCTCACCTTCCTTTCTTTGTCACACTCCTTTTGAGTAAGTACAAACATTGCAATACAACTTGACTTTATTGCACCCATTAACAAGATTGATTGTTTCAAGTTTTTTTTTTTTTTTTTTTTTTTTTTTTTTTTTGCAATCTTTTTGACTGGATTGCGCTTTTGCTTTTTTTTTTTTTTTTTTTGAATGAAACGAATGGCAACACTGACTTTGGCTTCGAACCTTTTGGATTGAATGCAGCTCTTCTTCTTCTCGGTCTTTAGCATTGAAATCTGCACACAGTTACGTGCAGAAATAGCACATTTTCTTCACTTTCTCAAAATAAGATCCCAAGCTATAGGGTCAGGCTTAAGATATCGGCTCATAAGGTCATGGTTGATGTGGTGAAGAAAGAAAAAGGCTATAGTTTTTGGCTTCAAACAGGGCTATGGAGCACACACATAAGGTAGGAAATATTTCAGGCCTTTTAAGTAGCTAAAGCACATAAAGTCTATTATCACTTCCACTGGTTCGTCTTACTCGAGATCAAAATATAACATGTGAAATCTTTTATGATGATTGTTCTATAATGCTCAATGTACTACCTATAGAGATCGAATCTAATGCTAAGAACCTACTGAGTGTTTAAGAGTAGAAACAACAGGACCCTCATAGTATGTCATTTATGTACGCTTTTTGGTTTAGTGAACTCACAAGGGTAGTCTCCACTATTAATCATGGCAATTCAATTCAGCATCCTATCCACTATCATATCAGAGTATGTCATATGTTTTGAAAACTGCAATGTAGTACTCTAAATGGCCAAATGTTAGTGTAAACTCATTGAGAAAAACATATTATCTCTAGGGCACACTTCAAAGCACTATGTCTTGAAAGACACTGGAACGACAGACTCTAAAACAAAAGAGTCACACCCCCAAACCTAAATCCAACATTGTCCTCAATGTATGAAATTAAAAACATGACAACATGAATAAAGACAAGGCAGCGTGAATTTAACTCAACCAAAGCAGAAAATAAACAAAGTCAAACTCAATAAACATAATCCTCAAAAGTTAAAACTAAGAAACACAATATTTAAAAGTGATAAGAAAGAGAAAAAGAAAAGAAAAAGAAAAAGAAAAAGGAAAAAAGAAACATATCAGTCTGTAGACACAGGTCCGTCTACAGTGTCTCTAGGAGTCGTCCTCACACTGCTGGCTCGAGCCAGGCCCGAAAAATTCATCTCCATGAGGATCAGTAAAGTAATCTCCAAACTGGGCTGCAGTATCTGGAACTGAAGGAGCCGCACCTGGAACATGGGAGGAAGAAGGGTCAGAAGGCTGGGTGGGTCGAACTACGGCCCGATGGATCTCATCGATCGAAATCTGCATGGCGTCAAACCGTGAGTACATGTCGCTTCTCAAACCGGCGACCTCGGAACGGACATAGTCCTGCATCGTGGAAAGCATGTACTCGACCCACTCCGGCCTCTGCTGTGATGATCCGGCTCCGGCATCTCCAAACGCCTGCTGAGCTGGGTGTGGACCCTGCTGGTCCTCATCCTGCGGATTCTGCTCCTCCTGAATATCATCCCCCCGACGCCTCTTCCGCACAGTGGTCTCGCCAATCTGAGGGAGGCCGCGCATAGTCGCCTGAGTGTTCCATGTAAACAGGCAAAGCGGAGTGTCGGGCTCCGACGTGTCATCCCGAGAATCATTGTCGACCACCAAACCTGCTGCAGCACACATAGCAGTAATCAGACAGGGGAAAATCATACTAGTACCCGTTTGTCGCCCACAGCCTCGAATCTCCTTCCTAATGAACCCGGCAACATCAATGTATCTCCCTGTCCTGATGGCATAAAGAATCTGAGAGGCCTCCTTGAAGATCTCCCCTGTGTGGCTCGACGGCCTCAACGAAGCCGAAATGAAGAGGTTCCAAAAAGCGCTGTCCAAATGCAGGTCACCCCTCAGTAACCTCTGCCCATTCCACCCAGCTGCTCCCTCTTTGCGAAGCGCACATCCAAGGTCATACTTGTTCGGCCATGCGGTCTCAACATCCTCCATAGGGGTCAGTCCATAATACTCATTGATCGCCTCTGCTGTGATCACCACTGGCACCCTCCGAACAATCACCACTCCGTGTGTGGAGAACTGAGTGTCCACCATGTTGGCATAGAACTCACGGGCTAAGGTGATGTTGGCATTGCAGGGCCGCCGAACATATCCTGACCATCCTCTGGCCTCTACGGTGGCAGGGATAGGAGTATCGCCTAACTCCTCTAGTGCTATCCCCCTCTCCAGAATGAACTTCCTCTCCTTCTGCAATCTGTCGCGGTAATCAGGATTGCCTACATATGACGGCTCAACTGGCCGTTTGTCTCTCCTCCTACTGGGGTCCGCAGGAGCATGGCCTCCTCTGAATGCGGTCCTCACCATACCTGGGGAAAATTGAAGCACATACAGCTAATAAATTTACAGGTTTGAGGCAAACAGTATAACAAAAAAATTCAGCAGCACTCCAATAAGCAATTACTATATCACAACTGCCAAAAAGGGCTGTACATTCTCCACCTCCTAGTCACTAACACAACCAGCGCACAGAAAAGTTTAACAAATATTAACAGTGAAGCACATAAACATCCCAACCAATTGCTAAACTGCCGTGTTGACGTCTAGAAGGAACCCAAATTCAATCCAACTAATTTATACTCCTAAATAGCAGACATTTATAGTTCTCCATTAGGCACATTCATCAGGAAAGACCTTTAGACAGACAAAAATCATCCTCTAGAGCCTAGGGACCGAATTTCATCAGGAAGCAAGAACTGGAAGCGTCTCACATATGATAGCACATGAATGAAGTAAAAATTAAACTAAAAGAGCAGAGTTAATGAACATACCTTGGCTTGGAGCGTGAATGGAGGTAGAAGAGAAGGGAAGAAGAGAGAAAAGAGAGAAAATCAAAAGAGAGAAACTGCTGGTCTGTCGCACGAAGCGACCTTATAAAGGACCCAAAACCGCTGCCACACCGCTGCCAAAGTGGCAGCGGTCAGGCAGCGGTTCGCTCCCATTGGTCAATTTCACGGTGCCTTGAAACTCACCGTTTGACTAAGGACCGCTGCCACTTTGGCAGCGGTAAGGGAGCGCTCCGGCAGCGGTTCACGTCAGGTGTGACCGCTGCCATACCGCTTTGATGACCAATCAGAAAAATAGGAGCGGTCAGGCAGCGTTTTTGGGGCAGAGAGGACCGCTTCCCAAAACGCTGCCACACCGCTCTGTCTTGCACAGCGGAGTGCATCAGGTGCAAAATTCCTCCTTTTGACAAATTTTTTTTTTTTTTTACGATGAAAATATAAAAGTTACCTGGGTGGGTTGCCTCCCACCGAGCGCTTTATTTAACGTCTGGGCAAGACGCATAAGAGCCTTTACGGCTCAATGAGGCGAGAAAACTCAATATTCCTCAGCTCGGAAGTGCACAGGTACGGCTTGAGTCGGTGCCCATTTACCTTAAATCTCTGCTGACCGAGAAGACCTTCAACTTCCACAGCTCCGTGCGGGAAAACCTGAGTAACCCTATATGGACCTCTCCAACGCGACTTCAGCTTCCCTGGAAACAACCGTAACCTTGACTGATACAAAAGGACAAGCATCCCCGGTTGGAATTCCTTCCGGAAGATTTTGCTATCATGCAGTTTCTTCGTCCGTTCTTTGTATATCTTGGCATTCTCATAAGCATTGTCCCGAAGCTCCTCAAGCTCACTCATCTGTAATTTTCTCTCCTCCCCTGCCTTATCTAAGTCGAAGTTCAACTTCTTCAGTGCCCAATAGGCGTTGTGTTCCAACTCCACTGGTAGATGACAAGCTTTTCCAAATACTATCCTATACGGACTCATACCAATTGGGGTTTTGTAGGCAGTTCTGTACGCCCACAGTGCATCATTGAGCTTAGCTGACCAATCCTTTCGATTTGGTTGCACTGTCTTCTCCAATATCTGCTTGATTTGCCTATTGCTCACCTCCACTTGTCCTGAAGTTTGAGGATGATATGGGGTTGCCACTTTGTGCTTGACACCATATTTCTTCATCAGAGAGGCAAAAACCTTGTTGCAAAAATGGCTCCCACCATCACTTATAATTGCACGTGGTGTCCCAAATCTAGCAAATATGTTCTCTTTCACGAATTTCACCACCACGTTGCTATCATTCGTCTTGGTTGCAGTTGCTTCAATCCACTTCGAGACATAATCCACAGCTACCAGGATGAAGGTGAATCCGTGCGAGGATGGGAAAGGACCCATAAAATCAATTCCCCACACGTCGAATATCTCTATCACCAACTGACTGGAAAGGGGCATCTCATCCCGTTTGCCAATGTTCCCCGTTCTCTGGCACCTGTCACAAGAAATACAAAAAATATAAGCATCTTTGAATAAAGAGGTCCAGAAGAAACCTGATTGGAGAACTTTCAGGGCAGTCTTTTTGGCACTAAAGTGCCCTCCACAGCTAAGGTCGTGGCAGAATTTCAGCACATCTTGCTGCTCCTCTTCAGGGACACATCGCCGGATGATCTGATCAGCGCCATATTTGAACAGGTATGGCTCATCCCAAAAGTACTACCTGGAAAGGGAGATGAATCTTCTTTTTGCTTGAGAATTCAGGTCGGCTGGTACGATGCCATTAGCAAGATAGTTCACTATGTCTGCGTACCATGGATCTTTAGCTCTCACATGCATCAGCTGTTCATCTGGAAAGTTCTCGTTTATTGGTATCAGCTTGGTACTTTCTTCTCCCGTTTCCTCTTCCACTAAACGAGAAAGGTGGTCAGCTACCACATTCTCGCTGCCTTTCTTATCCCTGATTTCCAAATCAAACTCTTGCAACAAAAGGATCCACCGGAGTAATCTCGGTTTCGCTTCCTTTTTTGTTAGTAAATATTTCAAGGCAGCATGGTCAGAATAAACAATTACTTTAGACCCAATCAAATATTGACGAAATTTTTCTAGGGCACTAACAACAGCAAGTAATTCTTTTTCTGTAGTGGAGTAATTCAACTGTGCATCATTCAGAGTGCGACTAGTGTAGTAAATAACATGTGGCAATTTATCTACTCGCTGTCCTAAAACAGCACCTACAGCATAGTCTGACGCATCACACATTAGTTCAAATGGAAGTGACCAATCAGGAGGCATAATTACAGGAGTAGATGTCAGTTTATCTTTCAGAGTTGTAAAAGCATGCATACATTCATCATTGAAATCAAATGTAGATTCCTTGGTCAACAGATTACACAGGGGACGACTAATTTTTGAAAAATCTTTTATAAAACGCCTGTAAAAACCTGCATGACCAAGAAAACTCCTCACACCCTTTACCGAAGTAGGAGGTGGAAGTTTAGCAATTACTTCAATCTTAGCTCTATCTACCTCTATGCCTTTATCAGATATCACATGCCCTAGCACTATTCCAGATTTCACCATAAAGTGACTTTTCTCCCAACTAAGAGTTAAATTAGTCTCAGTGCATCTTTTCAACACATTAGTTAAATTATCAAGGCAGTGGTCAAAAGAATTACCAAAAACAGAAAAATCATCCATAAATACCTCGATATACTTCTCTAACATGTCGGAAAAGATCGACATCATGCATCTTTGGAAAGTGGCAGGGGCATTGCACAACCCAAACGGCATTCTTCTGTAGGCAAAGGTACCGAAAGGACAAGTGAATGTCGTCTTCTCTTGATCCTCTGGAGCGATGGCAATCTGATTATATCCTGAAAAACCATCCAGGAAACAATAATAAGCATGTCCCGCCAAACGCTCAAGCATCTGATCGATGAACGGCAAAGGGAAGTGATCTTTTTTTGTTGCCGTGTTAAGCTTGCGGTAATCTATGCACACCCTCCATCCTGTGGTCTTCCTTGTAGGGATCAACTCATTGTTCTCATTCGCCACCACTGTGATTCCAGACTTCTTTGGCACAACATGAACCGGACTTACCCAATTACTGTCAGATATAGGGTATATAATACCCACTTTGAGTAGCTTTAGGACCTCTTCCTTGACCACCTCCTTCAAGTTCGGGTTAAGTCTTCTCTGAGCTTCCCTAGATGGCTTCAAACCCTCTTCCAAAAGAATGTGATGCATACAAATGGTAGGGCTTATTCCCTTGATATCTGCAATGGTCCATCCAATGGCGGCTTTGTGCTCCTGTAGTACTGCCAAGAGTTTCTCTTCTTTTTCTGACTCTAAATCTGAAGCTATAATCACTGGAAGAGTCTCATTCTCGCCTAGGAATGCATATTTGAGGTTAGAAGGAAGTTGTTTCAGCTCCAATGTAGGGGGAGAGCTAATCGATGGGATTAACGACTTGTTGATCTCATCCTTCACTTCAGCACACACTTCCTCTATGTCAGAATCCTCATTTGAAACTCCTATCTGTTGAAGTTCTTCATCCTCTTCAAACACATCACAGACCCAATCTAACAATTCTTCAGATATATCTTCTAACAACTCATCCTGCACTGCTGACTTTACCACTTCAATTGCATTACATTCAACAGAATAACAATCGTCTGCTGCTTCAGGGAACTTCAGGGACTCAAAGACTTTAAACTCTACAGTCTCATCTAACACAGTCATCGTTAGCTTCCCATTCTGGACATCAATAAAAGTCTTTGCAGTTGCCATAAAGGGTCTCCCTAAAAGAATAGGCTTACAGTTCCTATCTTTGGCACCTTTATCCATATCTAGCACCACAAAGTCAGCAGGTATAATCAGATTTTCTACCTGCACTAGCACATCTTCCACATAACCCTTAGGGTACCTTACAGACCCATCAGCCAACAGAAGCGACATGGTTGTCTTTTTCAGATCATTCAAACCCAATTGCTCATAGATAGTTGTCGGCATTAAGTTGATGCTGGCTCCTAAGTCTAGCATAGCTCTCTCCAGAGTTGTACCACCAATAGTAATGTTAATGCAGAAACTACCTGGATCTTGAAGCTTTGGTGGCAATGACTTTTGAAGGACTGCATTAGCACTCCCGGTCATAAACTCCTGATGATTCTCCACAAATCTTGTTTTGTAGGTGTGAAGGCTCTTGAAAAACTTAGCATATGCAGGCATCTTCTGAATCATCTCCAACAGGGGCAAGTTGACATTGACCTTTGAAAGGATGTCATATATGTCTTTGTAAGACTTTTCCAACTTGCTCTTTTGCAGTCTCCCTGGGAATGGAATGGGTGGCACATAAGGATTTGCTGACTTGTGTAGAGGTGGTGAGTCCTTGGATTTTTCCACCACTACCTCATCCTCTTTGTGCTTGAGCTTTTCTTTTGAAGAACCTGAAACAGTAATAGGTTTATCAGAAAGTTCAGCAGGTAAATTATCAGTTAGCACCTTACCATTTCGGAGAATTGTCATAGCTTTAGCTTGCTCAGTGTAACTTGGAAATTTTCCTTGCTCCATTCTTTGTTGAGCTTCAGCTAGTTGCCCAACTTGAATCTCTGTCT
This sequence comes from Acer campestre, assembly GCA_954870605.1. Classification (NCBI taxonomy): domain Eukaryota; kingdom Viridiplantae; phylum Streptophyta; class Magnoliopsida; order Sapindales; family Sapindaceae; genus Acer; species Acer campestre. The sequence continues at coordinate 21,567 of CATOZR010000187.1, forward strand.
TCTTTATTGACGCATTAATATTCTGAAATTGTACGTCATACCTCTGGGTTAATTGCTGGATTTGCTGATGCGTATGCTGCTGCAATTGCTGTGATTGCTGCTGCATTTGTTGCTGCATTTGCTGCTGCATGTCCAGTGATTGTTGCTTGATTTGCTGCTGCAGTTGCTCCAGTAATTCTTCCATTGAAGGCTTCTTTGGTTGAGATTCAAAGTTCTGATGAGCACCGGTGTTTCTGCTGTTGTTTCCCCATTGGTTACCAGTGTTCTGATTGTTCGACCATGAAAAATTAGGATGATTCCTCCACCCGGGATTGTAGGTGTTGGAATATGGATCATTCCTAGGTCTGGGGTTGAAATTGTTCATGGCATGAACTTCTTCTTCTTCAGGTCCAGGACCTGCTGCCTGGTGCTCTCCCATAAACACCTTTTGTTTCAGTTGACCAATTTCAGTAGCAAAAGAATCTATCTTCTTCATTATCTGTGTCATTTGAATAGAACTCTCTGTGCCAGCATCCACTGTGTAGATTCCCTTCTTTCTTCTGGAGTTCTTATGACGAGAATTCTGAGCTAACTTCTCAAAGATCTCGTACACCTCATCAGGCTGCTTGTCATACATAGATCCACCACAGGCATTGTTCACTAGAAGTCCTGAAACTTCAGTCAGACCATCATAAAACCATTGACACAACTGATTCGTCAGAAACCCATGCTGAGGACAGTCCCTGGTGTATTTCTTAAAACGCTCCCATGCCTCATAGAAAGTCTCGTTGTCTTGCTGCATGAAACTCGAAATCTTGGCTCGGATTTCACTGGTCTTCTGAGGTGCATAAAACTGATCAGTCAGCTTTTCTCGCACTTCATCCCATGTTCTCAAAGATGCAGGAGGCAAAGTTAACAGCCAAGCTTTCGCCTCTCCTTTCAATGCATGTGGAATGCATCTCATCCGCAGCTGATTTTCAGTTATCCTGTAGTTAGGGAAGGACTGAATTACTCCATAAAACTCTCTGAAGAACAAGAGTATATCTTCATCTGGTAATCCATGGAAACTGGGCAGCTGATTGTAATGACTACTCTTCAGCTCATAATTCCTTGCTGCCGGTTCTAGCACAATGCACAAAGGGTCATTGCTCACAACTGGTCTACTGTAATCCTTCATAGTTCTGATAGGTTCTGGCTCATACACTGGATTAGGAACAAGGTTAGGGGCCTGTTGCACCCTCTCTTGATTCTGCTCCTGATTTCGCTCGTCTTCCATTACTAAATTTCTGATACGATCTATGTTATCGTTCAAAGGTAGTAATTCTCCCTGTTGAGATCTTCTACCTTGCATCTGCTGTCAAAAATCTGCAATGAAACAAACAAATCACTAGTAAACTCTGAAAAGAAAAAGAAAAAGAATGAATAAAAAGAAAAATCTAAAAAGCTAAAAATTAATGACTCGACTACCTGAACTAATAAATCTATTAACTAAAACTAAAACTAGAAATAACCAATAAATTCACTGTTCCCCGGCAGCGGCGCCAAAAACTTGATGTGTAAAATCGTGTTATAAAAACCTAACTCGCAAGTGCACGAATCGTGAGATAAGTACAGCGACAAGTAGGGATCGTTCCCACGAGGAAAAGAGATTTATCGATTAAAGCTAATTCTAATTAAAGCTAAGCAATTAACAGTAACCAAGAGATTTCAGATTGATTTGATTGATTTGAGATTAAAACTAGATTAAACTAAGAAAACAATTAACAAGAATATGAGAATGAGATCAATAGGTGAGAGGACTAGGTCATCAATGATCACCAACTACGTTTACTCAATGCTTCGAATTGACTTTCACAACGAATATTAATCAAGTTAAGGGTTCGTTCTTAAATTATGTATAATTAATGCTATGTGGTCCTGGGATAAATTAAGTACTTTCTACTGCAGTCATTAGCAAAACCTGCGTGTAAACTATAGCATAAATACATCAACCATACACCAAGTGTTCTCAGTTAAATCATTAGCAAAACCTGCGTATAGACTATAACCTAAAACCCACAAAGCACACAATCAAGTATTCTCAATCACATTCATTAGCAAAACCTGCGTATAGACTATAATTGAGAATCCATTAAGCACAAGAACAGAGAACCAAAGATAACGTGCAATAACCTGCTACGATAAATTCATTCATTCAATTGATTATTGGTTGAGAATGGTGAAACCCACGCGCATCTCAACCTTCAACATATAAACCCTAGATTCAAGACTAGCAAAAACCATGCATAGACAAGAATAAATCCCAAATTGAATGAAACGAAACTTGAATTACTAAATCATAATCAATTCTAACACAGAGTATTCATAGAGGTTCACATTGAATCCCTAGTATGAATTTAGTTACACATAGTTGAAATAAAAAGAAGAGAGAAGTAGTTGATAGAACCCATGGAAATTGTAGACAATCTTCCAATCTCTGATGCAGCAAATCTTCTCCTTCGTCTTCAAATCTTCTGTATGTAAGATGAAAGAAAGTTGTTGAGTGATTTAGGTTGTAACTTGAGGCTGACGATCTGTTTCTCGGACGAACCCCTTTTAGGAGGAAAACCCCTCTATTTATATCTGCTCGGGCTTCGGTGGAGAAACCTGATTAAAAACCAACTCTTTTTAGGCAGACCGCTGCCTGACCGCTGCCACTTTGGCAGCGGTGTGGCAGCGGTTTGGCCAATCTTTGCAACCGCTGCCACTTTGGCAGCGGTAAGGGGGCGGTTTGCCCAGCGTCCTCCTCTGTCCCAAAAACGCTGCGACGCCTCTCTCATAAAATAGCAGCGGTGCGAGAGCGATTTTTGCTCATTTTAGAAAAGACCCTTGACTTCTTCAAAATTGCACTTTTTATCTGAATTTCTTCAAATATATCAATCTGGTCCAAAAACCTGAAATCACTCAAACACACCCATTAAAGCGCTAAAAGGCTCAAGTAACAAGCAATTGATTGGCGGAATGGGGATCAAATATATATACAATAAATGACCGATCAGTGTAATACACTAACACTATATTATTATAGTTATTTGTATTAATTTTGGATTAAATCAAATCAATTATATATTTTTTAGATTGTATATTTTGTTAATTATTGGATTGGATATTGAAACAAGATGAAACAAAAGTTTAGTCCGATTGAATTCCGAATTTTGAATTCTAAATTCCAAATTTCGGATTGAATAATTTTAAAATTAGAAATGGAGGAAATGGGGGAAATGGGGGACGGGGACGGGGGTGGGGGCAGGGGAACCTCCCCCCAAACACCCCATCCCCAGTTCCCCCAAATGGGGTTTGGGGGAGGTTTTAGGAATGAGGGTGGGGGTGGGGGGACCCTCCCCCGCCCCATTGGGCCCCCATTCCCATCCCTACTTGTTGCAGAAATTCTTGAAGTCGTATGAGATAAACTGGGATCCGTTGTCGGTCACTATTTCCCATGGTATCCCGAACCTGCAAAATATGTTTTTACAAATAAGGTTGCGTACCTCAATGTCGTGTACTTATTGGAAAGCTTATATTTCAACCCATTTGATGAAGTAGTCCTTAGTACTAACATGTAGACGACACCTCCGGGTGCTGTAAGGAGTTTCCCTACAATGTCCATTCCTCATTTCATAAAAGGCCAAGGGGCCGAAATTGAGTTTAACATACCTGGGGGGAGATACAATACTGGTGCAAATCTTTGGCATTTGTCGCAAGATTTCACATGGTTATGGGAATCGGAGCACATTGTCAGCCAGTAGTACCCTACTATGATGGCTCTGTTCGATAAAATTCGAGTGCCAGAGTGGTTTCCGCATTCTTTGTAGTGTAAACTCTTGAGTGTTAGGATTATGCTCAATAGCAAGAGTGTAATAGTGTAATTAACAATCTTTTTCATATTAATAAAGTGATTTCTGTTTTAAACAAATCTTATAGCATTTATAGTTTAATAATTGTTAAAGTAAATAATCATAAGGTCTAAAGACTATGAGAAAAGAAGAATTGTTCATACATCTGGATATGTATGTGGTAGACACAATTCTTTAGTTAGTCTTGAATATCGTTCACAACTTAAGTTAAAGGTTGGGCACCTTTATCTTGTTAAAGTTGTAGAATTCTTTTGCTAGCATTTGAGTGAGATCAAATGAGATATGATGAGTCTAAAATCATCGGAGTGTCTTCGAGCAAAAGAATCTAGTGCACTGGGTGCATTGAACTGAATCACAATGAAATACTTTATCTATAACCGTCAGTAGATAAAAGTAATTTCATTATCAGGACAATCGGAAAGTCTATCTCAATCCTGAGATAAATGATGGACTTATGGTTGCAGGTGATATCATTTGAGCTATCAATGAGTACGATTATATCGCATAGTCTATCCTCGATAGTTTGGTGATATTCATTTGTTAATCAATAGAGGACTTCATTTATAGATATGGACATCGTGGCTCCATTTATTAAATGAGAGTATAATATCATCATATGGATGTTTTGAGGTAATTGGATATTAAATCTCAACGTTGAGTTTTCAATAGTGTCTATTGAAAACATGGCTTCTGGACAAGTCAAAATATCCAAGTTCAAAACGTGGTCATATGAGTAAATATGGTAACTTGGAGAGTTATAGGCGGTCTATGAACTCTTGGCGATTACTGATATTAATCACGAGGATACACTATCTCCACCATGATTGTCTAGGGTATGAATGAGGAATCATCTTCCTTTTCTGTCTTTATTTAAGAGTTCAATTTTAGCTCTTTAGTGGAATGAGCTAAAATTAATGGATCGGACCTAAGTGAATCATTTGTTGATTGTGATTAGGTTATGTCTATTGGAGCTTAAATTTAGAGAGCCCGCCAAGATCCCCAATCCACACAGACTTGCATGGATCACTTGTTATATTCTACCGGACCAATTTAGGGTCCATCTAGAATTGCAATTTAATGTATTAAGAATATAATATGCACATTATTTATATAATGGGCTGCACAATTATATTTATATATTAATGGATGACATGTGGGCTTGTTTCTTTTAGTAAGAATGGGTCTAGTTCACATGTGGGCTTTTTATTTAAAGTCCTATGGATTTAATGAAATAAGAAAAATAATATTTGGCCCAATGTATATATGTGGGGCGGCAACATGCTATAATGGCATTTAATATTATTTTGTTTCATTATTTAATTAAATAAGAATTAATTAATTTATTAATTAATTGTTTAATTAAAGTAACAAATCTTTTCTAAATAGGAAATATGATTCCTATTTGTATACTATTGGTAGTAGTATAATTAAATAGAAAGACTTGTTTGACAAGGAAAATAAATAATTAATTTTATTTATTTAATCAAATAGGAAGTCTTTTTATTTTAGTCAAATAAGGAATAAAAAGATTTATGAGTTTGATTAGGTTTTGGAAATCTTTTCTAAATAGGAATTAGGGTGCAATTCAAACTAATGAATTTTGGTTTGGAAATTGCGGCAACCCTAATTATTTTAGGAAGAGAATTCGGCCAACCCTAAAGAAGGAAGAAGAGAAATTTCGGCCACATATATATGTACACATATAGATTTCGGCCACCACTCTAAGAACTAGGTTTTTTGGTGCAGAACTTTTCTTCTTCTTCTTCTTCTCAACTCATAGTTAGAAATCTATTATTCTACTAAAAACAAAAGGAACATTGATTATTCTTTGATTGTGTTCTAGTTGCTTGTTCATTAATAAGCTTGTGAATACTATATCGATCTAGGTTCACGCGAGTTTCGATCATACGATTGAGAACTCAAAAGTGACCGGAATAATCTTAGGTTCCTTTAGATTGTTTTTGGGACTAACGAATCAAGAAAAGTTTGTTTAAATCCAATCACAGTTTTGCAATTCAAAGAGAAGGGAGACCACGCTCCTAGGTGATCCACGTTCGTGCTAGGATTGAAGATCTTGCGGATTACCATCGACGCAAGTCAATCGGATCACGTGACAAGAGGTATTAATCTTTTATTACTTTATTATATATGTTTGATTAATCAAAAGGGTTTAAGGTTCATAAAATTGGAAAAATTTTAAAAGCTACTCAAACTAATTTTTTTTTAGTCTCGCTTCCGCTGCGGGTACGATTTTTCCCTACATTGAGGACATCATACGCTTCTCGCAGAGTTACGTACCTCAAGTAGGGTTCTGTAAAGGATTTTTTGTATAACTTACCGTATAAAACGTAGAATTTCACAGCCTTTGCTTTGATCTTCCTTGCTTCAATACTGTCCCTAGGTAGGATGTCGACTCAGAGATAATCCAATATCAGATCCATCCAGCTTTTTCCATGGTCGACTGGCGCAATCACTTCTGCTTCTTGAATGGTTGGAGACATAAGATGTACGACAAAGATTGATTTCGAACCATTGGTCGTTGTCGATCCAAGGCTTGCCAGTGCGTCTACTCGAGAATTCTCTGATCTTGGTATTTATTGAATAGTAAATTCATTGAAGGTCAACTACAATTATTTGGCTTTAGCTAAGTACGCAGTCATCCTTTGGTTCCATGCTTCATACAACCCATTAATCTGTCAGACGACTAGTTGCGAATCACTAAGTACTTGAATGCTCTTTATGTTCAAGCTCTTGGCGAGGTCGAGTCCAGCGATTAACGCTTCGTATTCGGCTTCGTTATTTGTCGCACAGAAATCGCAATGGATCGACTATTCCAGTATATCTCCCTGTGGGGATTTGAGCACCAACCCCAGTCCTCTACCTTTGATGTTGCTAGAACCGTTGACCGACAAAGTCCATTTTTCGGTGGCAGCAGTCTCCGTAAGGGCTATTAATTCTCATTCAGCCTGCACATTCTTACAAGGAGTAAAATCTACGATAAAATCAGCTAATACCTGTGATTTCAATGTCGTTCGCGGGTGAAAGTTGATGTTGTATTCGCTTAGTTCGACAGCCCATTTTGTCAGTCGACTTGAAAGTTCAGGTTTATGTAAAATATTTTTGAGAGGACAAGTAGTTAACACCTTAATGGAGTGGCATTGGAAGTATGACCTTAATTTACGTGATGCGACGACAAGGGCTAATGCAAGCTTCTCCAGTCAACTATACCTCATCTTCGCGTCGAGCAGTGCTTTACTCATGTAATACATCGGGTGTTGTACGTTATCTTTTTCCCTGATTAGTATGGCACTTATAGCGGTGTTAGATACTGCCAGATATACGAGTAGCATTTCATCGTCTTTTGGTTTCGACAGTAGTGGAGGTGAGGTTAAGTATGTCTTCAAATCTTGTAATGCTTTTTCGCAATCGTCGTTCCATCCGAATGTTTTATTTTTTCTCAGGGTGTTGAAAAATGGGTGGTATCATTCGAACGACTTGGAGATGAATCTATTTAGTGCTGCTACACGACCTGTGAGTTTCTGTACATCTTTGATACATCTAGGATGTATCCGATACCTCGTATCAAATGAATCTGGTCTGGGTTGGCTTCGACACCCCTTTGGGTGACCAAATATCCTAGGAATTTCCCTAATGACACACCAAAAGAACATTTAGTAGGGTTTAGTTTCCCTGAGTACGTCGAACGACTATTTAAAGTGATTGATGTGTTGTTGAGCCATCAATGATTTGACCAACATATCATCGATGTAGACCTCCATTGTTGAACTGAGCATTTTGGCGAACATCTTGTTGACCAGTCGTTGATAGGTTGCATCTGTATTTTTCAAACCAATAGGCATTACCTTATAACAGAAAATACCTCGCTATGTTACAAATGCGGTTTTTTCATGGTCGTCTGGATGCATCAGGATTTAGTTGTAGCCTGAATAAGTGTCCATGAAGTTGAGTAGTTCGTGTTCGACCGTAGCATCAACAAGCATGTCGATGTGTGGAAGTGGGAATGAATCCTTGGGACACACCTTGTTGAGATTCGTGAAGTTGATGCACACTCGTCATTTCCCGTTTTTCTTCTTTACCACGACGACGTTTGCCAGCCAGTCGAGGTACTTTACTTCTTTCACTGAACCAATGTCGAATAGCTTCTGGATCTCCTCGTTGATTACTTTATTCCTTTCTTGAGCGAACTTCCTTCGCTTTTGTTTTACGGGCTAGTGGTCGGGGTCTACCTACAATCGATGAACAATTACCTCTGGGTCAATACCAACCATGTCCGAATGTGACCAAGCGAAGCTACCCCCGTCTAGACTTGGCATGGTTCCGGTTCGGTTTCGGTTTCGATTCCAAACCGGATTGGTGGAACCGGAATCTGAATCGGAACCGGTAGTTTTGAACCCTTTTTTTTTTCCTTTGTTAATTAAAAAAAAAAAATAGACTTGTATAGTTGTATACTTGTATACTTGTATTGTAAGTTGTAGTTGTAAATAAAATATTAAAATAAAAATAAACAAAATGACAAATTACAAAATTAAATTGAAATAAAAATAAACAAAATGACAAATTATAAATTACATTTCATTAGGTATTTGGGAATTAGGTCACCCGAAATTCGATAATAAATAAATGGCAAATTACAAAATTAAATTAAAATAAAACTAAAAATAAATGTAAAGTTATTAGCCTTGCACTTAATTTTTACCACAATTAAGTTGCCTACGTATCCTCTTGGGGGATTTAGAGGAATCAAAGGCCACGTAATTCTCTTATCTTTTATTGCATGTTTGGTGCCATCTGTAGTCTGTAGTCTGTAGTATGTAGTCTATACTCTGTAGATCTGCTATTCCAACTCCGCTGCTCCTGTTTCAGGTTCATTATCTTTGAAGAAGTCGTATGTTGGCTCTTGTTGAAGTTCTTGTTGTCTATATAGTGCCTTTGTCCAATCATCTACACAAACTTGTATTTGTAGTGATTTTGGAGTTAAGCACGAACGCTGTTCATCCAAAATATTTCCCCCGGCGCTGAACTCTTGTTCCACCACCACCATAGAAACTGGTGTTGAAAAAATATTTTTGGCTATCATAGTCATGATTGGATAGTACCTTGCGTGCTCTTTATAATATTGTAAGATATCAAATTTTGCCCCTAGCGTATCTTCTGTAAACTCAAAAGGAGCACCAAGATAAGATTCAAGCTCGGAATACCCGTCGGTGTTTGATGAAGAAAAACATCTAGGTTTTTTGTTTTTTTTGGATAACAGACTATACCCTAACTCTATAACTCTAGAGGAGGATGTTAGGGGCTGAGATACAGTTTGTGTATGTGTAACATCTAAGTTCAATGATGATCCATAAACTGTAACATATTCATCATATAAATCATACAATAATTTCTTAACTCTATGACAACACGTATCAACATCATATTCCATTTTTAAACCTTGGACCCCATAATAACCATTTAGATAACAAGACAAACTATCTAATTTACAACATGGATCAAAAACCATGGCAATCAAATAAATATTTGGAAACTCCTCATAATAATCTAACCATTTTACCTTCATAGCATGAACGGCTTCCCCTATTGCTATGTCGGATTCACAATGAGCAAATGCACCAGCAATATTAAGACTTTCAATAATAAATAAATGAGTTGTAGGATAATAAACATCGGATAAATTTTTTGTAGCATTATGAAAGACTTTTAACAAATTGAAAACGTTGTAACAAGCATTCCAATGTGATTGATAAAGTTGAAGGTGAGTAACATGAAATTGAATAAAAGAAACTAATAAATCCCTATAGTCATAACCTTGAGTAAGCAATTTATAAGTAGAATTCCAACGTGTTGGAACATCATGAGGAAATCTAACGACACGTCTACCATTTTGTTTACAATATCTTGCCCATGTATTCATTGTAGAAGAATGTTTCCACAAAAACATTAGGGCTTTTTTAATAGGTAGAATAAAATGTTCAAGAGTTTCTAATCCTTTTTGAACACATAAATTTAAAACATGGCATGCACATATTTGATGAAAAAATGTACCACCAAGATAAGGTTTGCATAAATCAAGTAAAGATGGAATAGCAGCGGTATTGGCAGAAGCATTATCAAAACCAATTGTAAAAATTTTGTTTTCAATTTTATACTCTGAAAAAATAATTCTAAGCTGTCTAAAAATATTATGAGCAGTGTGTACATCATCAAAAACTCTAAATGCAAGAATTCTTTTCTGGATATTTCATGCATCATCCACAAAATGGCAAGTGACACCCAAGTATGAATACGATCAACAATGGTCACTCCATATGTCGGCATATACGGAAACACGACCATTATATTTTTTTAAAAATCTTTCTAATTTTTTTTTTTCTTTTAAATAAATCTTTTCAAGTGTTGATGCGAGCGTGGTTCTAGGAACACGGCATGCAGTAGAGTTTAATGCTCATCGACAATAATTAATAAAACCAACCCTTTCACCAAAACTAAATGATAGGTGTTCTACTGCTACCATTCTTGCTAATTCTTCTCTATTTTGTTCATCAGTATAACGAAATAATTGTTGGTTAGGAGTAGCGTACCTGGTAATTTGTGTTTGTGACCTCGATCTGCTCTCTGCTTCTGGATGTTTGGCTAAAAGATGCTTCCGATAAGTGCCATGTCCTCCAGATTTGTGCCACTTATATACTTTGTTGCAGTAATTGCAAGCCACTACAAAGCTCCCATCTTCTTGCTTAATTTTCTTCATATGTTTTATGAAGAGATCAGATTTGCTCTGCTTCTGTATCAGATCTTCCTGCTCTTCTGGTTCCTGTGGATCAAATTCAAAATCTAGAGTTGTATAAATATATGGCATATTTTTTGACTGGCTTGTCAAATTGGGGCCGGGGGAGTGGGGTGTCATCGGGATCGGGTTCTGAAATTATTAAAGGCGGAGTAGGAGAGTTTAGGCTTAGGTCTTCAGTATAGGCCCGGCGTTGTAAATACTCATGATAGGCGGTGTCGTCACGACCGAGATTATCAATCATAGGACCCTTTGTTAGGATTATGCTCAATAGCAAGAGTGTAATAGTGTAATTAACAATCTTTTTCATATTAATAAAGTGATTTCTGTTTTAAACAAATCTTATAGCATTTATAGTTTAATAATTGTTAAAGTAAATAATCATAAGGTCTAAAGACTATGAGAAAAGAAGAATTGTTCATACATCTGGATATGTATGTGGTAGACACAATTCTTTAGTTAGTCTTGAATATCGTTCACAACTTAAGTTAAAGGTTGGGCACCTTTATCTTGTTAAAGTTGTAGAATTCTTTTGCTAGCATTTGAGTGAGATCAAATGAGATATGATGATTCTAAAATCATCGGAGTGTCTTCGAGCAAAAGAATCTAGTGCACTGGGTGCATTGAACTGAATCACAATGAAATACTTTATCTATAACCGTCAGTAGATAAAAGTAATTTCATTATCAGGACAATCGGAGAGTCTATCTTAATCCTGAGATAAATGATGGACTTATGGTTGCAGGTGATATCATTTGAGCTATCAATGAGTACGATTATATCGCATAGTCTATCCTCGATAGTTTGGTGATATTCATTTGTTAATCGATAGAGGACTTCATTTATAGATATGGACATCGTGGTTCCATTTATTAAATGAGAGTATAATATCATCATATGGATGTTTTGAGGTAATTGGATATTAAATCTCAACGTTGAGTTTTCAATAGTGTCTATTGAAAACATGGCTTCTGGACAAGTCAAAATATCCAAGTTCAAAACGTGGTCATATGAGTAAATATGGTAACTTGGAGAGTTATAGGCGGTCTATGAACTCTTGGCGATTATTGATATTAATCACGAGGATACACTATCTCCAATATGATTGTCTAGGGTATGAATGAAGAAGCATCTTCCTTTTCTGTCTTTATTTAAGAGTTCAATTTTAGCTCTTTAGTGGAATGAGCTAAAATTAATGAATCGGACCTAAGTGAATCATTTGTTGATTGTGATTAGGTTATGTCTATTGGAGCTTAAATTTAGATAGCCCGCCAAGATCCCCAATCCACACGGACTTGCATGGATCACTTGATATATTCTACCGGACCAATTTAGGGTCCATCTAGAATTGCAATTTAATATATTAAGAATATAATTTGTACATTATTTATGTAATGGGCTGTACAATTATATTTATATATTAATGGATGACATGTGGGCTTGTTTCTTTTAGTAAGAATGGGTCTAGTTCACATGTGGGCTTTTTTATTTAAAGTCCAAAGGATTAAATGAAATGAGAAAATAATATTTGGCCCAATTATACATGTGGGGCGGCAAGATGCTATAATAGCATTTAATATTATTTTGTTTCATTATTTAATTAAATAAGAATTAATTAATTTATTAATTAATTGTTTAATTAAGTAACAAATCTTTTCTAAATAGGAAATATGATTCCTATTTGTATACTATTGGTAGTAGTATAATTAAATAGAAAGACTTGTTTGACAAGGAAATAAATAATTAATTTTATTTATTTAATCAAATAGGAAGTCTTTTTATTTTAGTCAAATAAGGAATAAAAGATTATTGAGTTGGATTAGGGTTTGGAAATCTTAAACAAAATAGGAATTAGGGTGCAAAACATACTCCTTTTTTGTAGGAGGATTTGCGGCAACCCTAATTATTTTTGGGGAAGAATTCGGCCACCCTAGGGTAAAAAGAAGAAGAAATTCGGCCACCTATATAAGGCCACTTATAGAATTCGGCCACCCCCCTAAGGCTTGTGTGCAGAATTTTCTTCTTCTTCTTCTTCTTCTTAACTCATAGTTAGAGATCTATTATTCTACTAAAAACAAAAGGAACATAGATTATTCTTTGATTGTATTCTAGTTGCTTATTCATCAATAAGCTTGTGAATACTATATCGATCTAGGTTCACGCGAGTTTCGATCATAAGATTGAGAACTCAAAAGTGACCGGAATAATCTTAGGTTTCTTTAGATTGTTTTTGGGACTAACGAATCAAGAAAAGTTTGTTTAATCCAATCACAGGTTTGCAATTCAAAGAAAGGGAGACCACGCTCCTAGGTGATCCACGTTCGTGCTAGGATTGAAGATCTTGCGGATTACCATCGACGCAAGTCAATCGGATCACGCGACAAGAGGTATTAATCTTTTGTTTATTTTTATATATCTTTAATTAATCAAAAGGGTTTAAGGTTCATAAATTTGGAAAAATTTTAAAAGCTACTCAAACTATTTTTTTTAGTCTCGCTTCCGCTGCGGGTACAATTTTTCCCTACAATTGGTATCAGAGCCTAGTTGAACCCTTTTAATTAATTAATGTATATATACGTGGATCGATTTCTTTTTATTGTGATTATGCATGTTTTAGAAAGAGATGACACTCTAGGTATTCGCATATATAATTACATGTGATGTATGGATTTATATATGTTTTTATGTGGATTGTTATTGCTCGATTTTGGTCCTAGATTTTCAATGTATTTTTGTTATGGAATTGTAACAAGAAGGGTGGTCTATCATCGCCATAATTCCTTCTTGGTAGTTGCTAGGTTTTTTTTTTTTTTATATATATGTGCAGTATTTTTTTTAATACTACTGCAGTTTTTTTTTATTTTATTTTTAAGTGCAGTTTTTTTTTTAATGTAAAAATACTGCAGTGATTAAAAAAAAAAAAAGGAATACTGCAGTATTTATTATTTTATATCGCTGTAATATATTTGGGTGTTGAAGATTTGAAGACACGAAGAAAAACGAAGCAACCGGAACCGAGAACGAGCACCGTGCGCACCCTAGGAGTGGATTGGGCTGCGCATGGCAAGCCCAAACCTTGGTGGGCTGCGCATGGCAGCCTTGTGTGGTCTCATTGCGCAGCCCCTTATGTGGGGTTGTGGGCTGTGCAAGCCTAAGGGAGGAGGCCGAAGGATGAGCTTATGGTTGATGGGCCACTCGAAGATCTTGTATTTCTATTTCAATGTAATTTACTTGTTTTTCTAGGATGGGCCAAAATTGTTGCTATTTATTTTATGCTTAAATATTACAATATTTGTTATTGTATGATAACATGTCATATAGAATAGGAGTGCCACTCATATATCTCTTTTGGTATGAACATGGATTGAATGATTTAGGTATCTAAATTGGCATCTAGATAACTTGGTAAATTATTCTATGGAATTTAATCACATGCCTTAAATAATTGAGTGGGAGAAGGTGTTTTTGTAACACCTATGGCTTCCAAGATTAGTTGAGCTTAATTATTTTTGGTAATCCCCCAAAGGGGCGTCCATGAATGGAATTAAGCAATATACTTCCTTACAAGGATAGACTAGATAATGGACTCAAACGAGATCTACTCCCAAAAGAGGGATTTTCGTGAGAGAAAATTGAGGGTCGATATCTTGGTAACACACTCAATGTAATTTTATTGATATCCTCCAAAGAGTTCTTGTCAGTAAAATTGCAAGGCTAAAATTGAAAACGCTGGTTGTTATGTTAACAATTAGGTGGGACCTAGTCTAACTAGTAAATGGTGTGAACTCCCAAAGGAGGCGTAACATTTATGGGTGTTAGATCACCGTTGAATTTTTATGATTGAGTTATTCATTTAATTCAAGATAAATATTTAAAAGTGCTTTATAATGATTATTTACTTATATTAATTTTTGTTTAATTAAGAAATCATGACCCCATCACTTATGAACATCCTGAAAGATAAAAGTTTAACCGGTAATAATTATGTCACATGGAAAAGGAAAATTGGGTTGTTGCTGCAAGCTGAAAAAAAAATATAAATTTTGTTCTAACTACTCCTAAACCACCTGCTCTTACTAATGAATCTAATAAGACGAGTATGAGCAGTGGAAGACCTCTAATGAGATGGCCAAATGGCTACCATCTCCGACGTGTTGCAACAGCAGCATGAAGGAATAGGGTCTGCTGCTAATATGATGATGTCTCTAGAAGAGATTCATATGGTTGGTAAAGTTGCTACTATTAAGACCCGTCAGAAGGTCAAGGAATAATAGAAGAAAAAGCAACTTGGGCCTACCAAGAAAGAGACTAAGAAAGTAACCAAGATCAAAAGGAAGTGCTTCTTTTATGGTGAAAAGAGACATTGGAAAAGTAATTGCCCAAAGTCTCAGAATAAAAAGGAACAAGGTAATATGAATTATCTTGAAACATGTTTTTCTGGTAGATTCTACAGATTCTTGGATCGTAGACTCTGGAGCCACTAATCATGTTTGTTATTCCTTACGGGGGTGTCAAGAAAGGAGAAGGCTAAATAAGAATAAGATCAATTTGCGCTTGGGCAACGGAACGTTAGTGTCTGCAAGTGCAGTGGGAGATATTAGAGTTTTGTTTGGATTCTAGAAAGCATTTAGATTTGATAGACGTTTATTATGTACCTCAATTCAAGAGGAATTTAATTTCAGTTTCTTGTTTGAATAAAGTTGGATATTCGGTTACTTTTAATAAAGCTTTTATTATTAGTAAGAATAACAAAGTTATTTGCAAATGTACATTGGAAAACGGTCTATACTTTTTGCATAGAAATATCTCTCACTCGTTAGACACAGAAATAACGGAACCTAATCATAAAAGAGTAAAATTATCAACAGATGAAACCTACCTTTGGCATTTACGCTTAGGTCATATTAACCTTAATAGGATTAAAAGATTGGTAAGTGACGGACCTTTGAGTGACTTAAAGGTTGATGATCTACCAACTTGTGAATCTTGTTTGGAAGGTAAAATGACCAAAAGGACGTTCTCTACCAAAGGTGCCAGAGCCACTGAATGTTTAGGATTGATACACACTGATGTATGTGGACCTATGAGCATTCAAGCTAGAGGTGGATATGAGTACTTCATCACTTTCACAGATGATTACTCAAGATTTGGCTATGTGTATCTCATGCGACATAAGTCGGATGCTTTTGACATGTTCAAAGCATTTAAAGCTGAAGTGGAAAATCAGCTTGAGAAACACATAAAAATCTTGAGATCTGATCGTGGTGGAGAATATCTATCTGGTGAGTTTCAGCAATATCTTATTGATAATGGGATAGTTTCTCAGTTTTCTGCACCTGGTACACCTCAACAAAATGGGGTAGCAGAAAGGAGAAATAGAACTCTTTTGGATATGGTTAGGTCTATGTTGAGTTATTCAACACTTCCTATTTCTTTCTGGGGATATGCTTTACAAACTGCAATATACATTCTAAACCATGTACCATCTAAGTCTGTTCCTAAAACACCGCATGAGTTGTGGACTGGGCGCAAGCCTAGTTTACGACACTTAAGGATATTTGGATGTCCTGCGCACGTGTTAAAAGGAGAGACAGAAAAGATGGAGTCACGTTCAGAAACATGTATATTTGTAGGGTATCCGAAAGAAACTAAAGGATATTATTTTTATAGTCCTTCAGATCTTAAAGTATTTGTTTCGACAAATGCTAAATTTCTGGAAAAGGACTATATGAATGATTTTGTGCCTAAAAGTAGAATTGTCCTGAATGAGATGTTAGGAGATACAATTCCACGAGAGGTTACACAACCTAACCCAATTGTAAGTTCCGATCCAACACAAGGTCAACAACCTACCATTCCTTATCGTAGTGGGAGGGTTAGAACACAACCCGAAAGATACATCGGTCTGGGAGAATCTGTAGAGAATCTCCCGGACGACGATGATCCCTATACGTACAAGGAAGCTATGGAAGATGTTGATAGTCGCCATTGGCAAAAGGCAATGCAATCCGAGATTGAATCTATGTTCGATAACAAAGTCTGGTCCCTTGTAGACTTGCCTAAAGGGATAAAACCCATTGGGTGCAAGTGGGTATACAAGAGGAAAAGAGGTATGGATGGAAAGGTGGAAACCTTTAAAGCTAGATTGGTAGCTAAAGGGTATACACAGAAAGAAGGTATCGATTACGAGGAAACCTTCTCTCCTGTGGCCATGCTTAAATCCATTAGGATACTCTTATCCATTGCAGCATCTTTAGATCTAGAGATTTGGCAAATGGACGTCAAGACAGCTTTCCTTAATGGAAGTCTTGACGAAAGCATCTACATGATGCAACCAGAGGGATTCATTGAAAAGGGCCAAATGGAAAGGGTATGCAAGTTGCAGAAATCCATATATGGATTAAAGCAAGCATCCAGATCCTGGAACATAAGGTTCGATCAAGCTGTCAAAGGTTTTAGATTTATTCAGAATCTTGACGAACCTTGTGTATACAAAAGGATTAAGGGCGACAAGTTGGTTTTCCTGATTTTTTATGTTGATGATATACTACTCATCGGAAACGATGTAGGTGTATTGACATCAGTAAAAGAATGGTTAGCAAAACAATTTGATATGAAGGACTTAGGAGAAGCAAGTTTTATTCTAGGTATCCAAGTTATAAGGGATAGAAAGAATAGAACGATTGCATTATCCCAAGCTTCATACATAGACAAAATCTTGTCTAGGTTTTCCATGCAGGATTCCAAGAAAGGTATGTTACCTTTCAGACATGGAATCAAGCTTTCTAAGGAACAAGTTCCTAAGAATGAGCATGAAGAGCAGTTCATGAGTAGAGTTCCATATGTCTCGGCAGTTGGAAGTCTCATGTATGCAATGCTCTACACTAGACCAGATATTTGTTTTGCTGTTGGCATAGTTAGCAGGTTTCAATCGAAGCCTGGTCCTGATCACTGGACGGCAGTCAAGCATATTTTCAAGTATCTCAAGAGAACGAGAGATAATATGCTTGTATACTCTGGAGGGGATTTGATTCCCAATGGGTATACAGATTCTGATTTTCAATCAGATTATGACTCCAGAAAATCCACATCAGGGGCTGTGTTTACTATTGGAG
Organism: Acer campestre; assembly: GCA_954870605.1. Classification (NCBI taxonomy): domain Eukaryota; kingdom Viridiplantae; phylum Streptophyta; class Magnoliopsida; order Sapindales; family Sapindaceae; genus Acer; species Acer campestre. The sequence continues at coordinate 39,359 of CATOZR010000187.1, forward strand.
GAGGAGCAGTTATATGGAGGAGTATCAAGCAATCTTGTATTGTTGATTCCACCATGGAAGCTGAGTATGTTGCTGCATGCAAGGCTGCCAAAGAGGCTGTTTGGCTCCGCCAATTCTTGATTGACTTGGAAGTGGTTCCTAGTGCGAATAAGCAGATCACTATCTACTGTGACAACAGTGGAGCAGTGGCTAATTCGAAAGAACCAAGAAGTCACAAGAGAGGTAAACACATTGAAAGGAAATATCATCTTTTAAGGGAGATTGTTCAAAGAGGTGACGTGACGATTACCAAAATCGCGTCAGCAGAAAATCTAGCAGATCCCTTCACAAAGGCTCTACCTCAGAAGAGTTTCGATGGGCACCTAGAGAACATGGGCTTGAGAGATATGACACATTTGCTATAGCGCAAGTGGGAGATTGTTAGGATTATGCTCAATAGCAAGAGTGTAATAGTGTAATTAACAATCTTTTTCATATTAATAAAGTGATTTCTGTTTTAAACAAATCTTATAGCATTTATAGTTTAATAATTGTTAAAGTAAATAATCATAAGGTCTAAAGACTATGAGAAAAGAAGAATTGTTCATACATCTGGATATGTATGTGGTAGACACAATTCTTTAGTTAGTCTTGAATATCGTTCACAACTTAAGTTAAAGGTTGGGCACCTTTATCTTGTTAAAGTTGTAGAATTCTTTTGCTAGCATTTGAGTGGGATCAAATGAGATATGATGAGTCTAAAATCATCGGAGTGTCTTCGAGCAAAAGAATCTAGTGCACTGGGTGCATTGAACTGGATCACAATGAAATACTTTATCTATAACCGTCAGTAGATAAAAGTAATTTCATTATCAGGACAATCGGGGAATCTATCTTAATCCTGAGATAAATGATGGACTTATGGTTGCAGGTGATATCATTTGAGCTATCAATGAGTACGATTATATCGCATAGTCTATCCTCGATAGTTTGGTGATATTCATTTGTTAATCGATAGAGGACTTCATTTATAGATATGGACATCGTGGCTCCATTTATTAAATGAGAGTATAATATCATCATATGGATGTTTTGAGGTAATTGGATATTAAATCTCAACGTTGAGTTTTCAATAGTGTCTATTGAAAACATGGCTTCTGGACAAGTCAAAATATCCAAGTTCAAAACGTGGTCATATGAGTAAATATGGTAACTTGGAGAGTTATAGGCGGTCTATGAACTCTTGGCGATTACTGATATTAATCACGAGGATACACTATCTCCAATATGATTGTCTAGGGTATGAATGAGGAAGCATCTTCCTTTTATGTCTTTATTTAAGAGTTCAATTTTAGCTCTTTAGTGGAATGAGCTAAAATTAATGGATCGGACCTAAGTGAATCATTTGTTGATTGTGATTAGGTTATGTCTATTGGAGCTTAAATTTAGATAGCCCGCCAAGATCCTCAATCCACACGGACTTGCATGGATCACTTGATATATTCTACCGGACCAATTTAGGGTCCATCTAGAATTGCAATTTAATATATTAAGAATATAATTTGCACATTATTTATGTAATGGGCTGCACAATTATATTTATATATTAATGGATGACATGTGGGCTTGTTTCTTTTAGTAAGAATGGGTCTAGTTCACATGTGGGCTTTTTAATTTAAAGTCCAAAGGATTAAATGAAATGAGAAAATAATATTTGGCCCAATTATACATGTGGGGCGGCAAGATGCTATAATAGCATTTAATATTATTTTGTTTCATTATTTAATTAAATAAGAATTAATTAATTTATTAATTAATTGTTTAATTAAGTAACAAATCTTTTCTAAATAGGAAATATGATTCCTATTTGTATACTATTGGTAGTAGTATAATTAAATAGAAAGACTTGTTTGACAAGGAAATAAATAATTAATTTTATTTATTTAATCAAATAGGAAGTCTTTTTATTTTAGTCAAATAAGGAATAAAAGATTATTGAGTTGGATTAGGGTTTGGAAATCTTAAACAAAATAGGAATTAGGGTGCAAAACATACTCCTTTTTTGTAGGAGGATTTGCGGCAACCCTAATTATTTTTGGGGAAGAATTCGGCCACCCTAGGGTAAAAAGAAGAAGAAATTCGGCCACCTATATAAGGCCACTTATAGAATTCGGCCACCCCCCTAAGGCTTGTGTGCAGAATTTTCTTCTTCTTCTTCTTCTTCTTCTCAACTCATAGTTAGAGATCTATTATTCTACTAAAAACAAAAGGAACATAGATTATTCTTTGATTGTATTCTAGTTGCTTATTCATCAATAAGCTTGTGAATACTATATCGATCTAGGTTCACGCGAGTTTCGATCATAAGATTGAGAACTCAAAAGTGACCGGAATAATCTTAGGTTTCTTTAGATTGTTTTTGGGACTAACGAATCAAGAAAAGTTTGTTTAATCCAATCACAGGTTTGCAATTCAAAGAAAGGGAGACCACGCTCCTAGGTGATCCACGTTCGTGCTAGGATTGAAGATCTTGCGAATTACCATCGACGCAAGTCAATCGGATCACGCAACAAGAGGTATTAATCTTTTGTTTATTTTTATATATCTTTAATTAATCAAAAGGGTTTAAGGTTCATAAAATTGGAAAAATTTTAAAAGCTACTCAAACTATTTTTTTTAGTCTCGCTTCCGCTGCGGGTACAATTTTTCCCTACACCCTTACCTCTCATCGAAATTGAACGCCTAAGACCGTCACGGCCGTGACCCCTTCCACTTCCACTTCCACTTTCACTTGCCATTTAAAAATTGAATTGTAAAATAAATTGGAAATAAAATAAATTGCAAATAAAATTAATATTTTATTTGCAAATAAAATTAATTGCAAATAAAATAAATTGGAAATAAAATATATTGCAAATGAAATAAATATTAAAAACTTAGTAATTGACAATGAATTGGAAACTTGGAGAGTTGGAGAATTGGAAATAAAATTAAGGGAAATTATTATTCTCCCCCCTGTAGTTTGCCATATTCTCCATTTTCCCCCCTCTAGTTTTAAAATTCTCTAAATTTCCCCCTCCCATGCATAAATACAACCAATTTCATCTTATAAAAATAGGCATGGGAGGGGGGCAATTGGAGAATTTTGAAACTAGAGGGGGGAAAATAGAGAATACGGCAAACTATAGGGGGGAGAATGATAATTACCCTAAAATTAATTGCAAATAAAATATATCGGAAATAAAATAAATTGGAAATAAAATATATTGCAAATGAAATAAAAGGGAGCCGTTGGAGCCCCCAATGGCCTGCTGACGTCAGCAGACCATTGGGGGGCAACGGTCGGCTAGCGTCAGTCGACCGTTGCAGTCCAACGGTTCAAAAAAAATTAAATTAAATTAAAAAAAAGGAACCGGCCGGTTAGAATCGGAACCGAAATCCAGTTCGAACTGGCCGGTTTCAAAAAAATTAGAATCGAAATCGAAAAATCGATTTCGGTTTCGGTTTCAGTTCCGACCGGTTCCTCCGGTTTGAATCGGAACCGCGCCAGGTCTAACCCCGTCATTCCTTTAGGAATTCGATCAACTGTTCGCGGATCTCCTTTGATGAGAACTTTATGTTCTGGTCATTCGGGGTCGATCGACACTTTGTCGAGTTCCTCCATTTTCGGCTTGTTCGGGGTCGACTCGACCTTGGAATTCTGTAATTGCTACAACTCCTCTTTCTTTTTCTTCATGGCGTTTTGGTAGCACTCTCTGGTTGCTCTTTGTTCCCCTTTTATTTCTCGTACTCCCCATCTTGTTGGGAACTTTATCATTTGATGGTAGGTCGACGAGATCGCTTTCACCTCATGTATCCAAGGTCTTTCTAAGATCGCGTTGTATTGTGATTGACAATCGAGCACCAAGAAATTGATGTAGAGGTTCACTCCTTCGGCGTAGACTGGTAGTACGATTTCGCCTAGGGTACTTTTCTATTCCCCACTGAGGCCTGTCAACATTGTCGTTCGACGGCTGAGTTTGGATTCGTCGACCTGCATTTCTCTTAGAGCACTATTAAACAAAATGTTACACGAACTACCATTGTCGATTAAAATTAGTTTTGTTAGACAATTCACAATATGTAAAGAAATAACAAGTGCATCATGATGAGGAGAAAACAAATCTGATTTGTTCGTAGATTTGAAGGTGACGGTATCGTCGACATTCGAGGGATGTTCTCGACTAGGTTGAATCTCCGTATTCGACACTTGTCGTGTATGCCTTTTTGCCGCAGAGTAACTTACATCACCGACTTCAGATCCTCTTGCAATATAATTGATCACCATGTCTTGTCGGGGTAGTTCTGGTGGACGGTCGTTTGTATTGGCTAACTTTTTGTCGTCTCGTTTAGATAGGGTTTGTTTCCCCTTATCCGTCAGGAACTCCTGCAGATGTCTATGTTTTAAAAGTTCTACAACTTCAAGCTTGAGGGCGACACAAATCCTCTGTCTGATGGCCATAATCCCCATGGAACTCGCATCTTAGTCTTGCGTCTCGATATTCTGGAGGTACATTCACTTTTCGTGGCCACTTGATTGTTTTGCCCATATCCTTCATCACTGCCATGAGGTCGACTAGTTCGATGCTAAGATTGTACTCTGGTACTTCGATGCGTGGTCGACTAATTCTTGGGTAATCTCACCTATATGGTCAACTGTCGTTTGAATCTTCATGTCGCGGCTGTGTGTTCCATCTGTCATTCGTTGGGTAAGGTTCTGTTCTTCTGTCGTTCGACCTTCTGTCGACTTGATTGTTTCCCCGGTTCAAGTTATTGTTAACCTTACCTATGAAATTGACTTCACCTTCTTTCCATTTAATTTGGGCTCATGCTTTTGCTAATACATCTTCCATTGTCCTACATGGGTATTTAGTGAGTTCTTATAAAGGTCGGAGTCAAACTTGAGACCTTTTCTAAAGGCGTAGATGGCAGTCGCCTAGTTGCAATGCGGAATCTGCACTTTCTCTCTATTGAAACGTCCGACATAGGTTCTTAGATTTTCTCGGTGTCTCTGCGTTATCGTGTATAAGTCGTCCGACTGTTTTTTCAACTTGCGACTGCTTGCGAATTGCTCCATGAACGTATCTATAAGCTGCGTAAATGAATTAATAGAATTGTTAGGCAAATTAGTATACCATTGTAAAGCTGGGCCATTGAGGCTAAACCTAAAGGCTTTGTACATGCATGCTTCCCGTAGGTCGCGTGGAATTGCTGCAGTGAACATTCTCTGTTTATATTGTGCTATATGGTCATTTGGATCAGTAGTGCCTTCATACTGTTTCATATTCGGGAAGCTGAACTTTCTGGGCATCTCGACTAGGGCTATTGTGTCGACGAAGGGTGAATTGGCGAAGCTATTCGCGGTACTTTTCTTTATCGGGGCTCAGGCTCCTGGAATCATCTATATAAACTTGAGAGAAAATTCTAAGTTAGCGGATAAAGATAATTCAGTTCCAGGTTTTACCAATCCCTGTGTCGACTGAAGTGACGTGGGTGTCCTTAGGACGTTTTCAGGCTACAGGCCAATGATCGGATCTTGCTCATTTTCATTTCGGACCGGCAAGTTATTGAGGTCAATTTCGACTCGAGCTGTCTAGAGCGTTTGTTGATCCTGCCCGACATTGGGATTCACGTCTGGTATTACTGGTCAGATTGGGGTGACCAGAGATGTTCTATAACTTCTTGTTCACTGTTTGGGATTGGATTTGGGTGCCCCGTAGTCTCGCTGTCGGGTACTACACTGTTGAGCAAAGCTCGTAGCTCGCCATTAGTCGCTCGGATTATAATGTTTTCTGCTTCGAGTGCCAACAATTTTTTTGCGTTTGCAGTCATTTGGGCAGTTAGCACCACGATCTTTTCCTCGATGGTTGGGACGTTTCCACCTTCAGACATGTTGGAAGGTTCGTACAAAAGATTCGACTAGCGCGTTTGTAAAGTTACGATGGGCCCCACGGTGGGCGCCAAACTGTAGGTGGTTGAACTATGGTTAATGTGGATCAGATCGGGTTATGTTAGGCCTAAGGCAACTTGGCTTAGTCTATCGATTGAGGGTTGTCGTTTCCTTAATAAACCTGTAAAAAAGGTTAGTTGGTCGACCTGAGGTAGCTATCTTCTTCGTTGAACTTGCAAATAGAACAAGAACACAAATATAGATATAATGAAACGGTGAAAGTGGGGTTAAATTCTTAGCTTTATGTGCTCTTGGGCATAGCGTTTATTATCCTTAAATCGTGATTGTGAATCACGTTGAATTCTGGTGGCTGGAACAAGTATAAACAGAATTTTGAGATGCTAATTTAGCTTTGTTCTTAGTCGATATTTTTC
>CATOZR010000188.1:0-51144 GCA_954870605.1 Acer campestre
TAAAGAGAGAACATGTGATGTTATCTGAAAATCGTTAATGGGATGGAATTCCAAATAACAACTTTAAAAGGATCAGGATCGAGATTGATCCTGGTTGGAGGGATATCACGTAGTTTGATACCAACTATGTCTCTATCAATGCAAGTACGATATGGAATACAAGAAATCAAACAAAAAATAAGCTTTTATTGATCGTCCCTTTGCATTACAGATATATGAACTATGTATTTAGGGGTTACAGCAATGTATGGAGATCTGGTAAGTAATGGAGATGGTGGTGATGGTGAATCTGTGCCTGTTGATAAGTAAAACTTGAATGTAGGGTTTCTGGAGCCAATTTTCTCCCTCCCACTGATGCATAAGTAGTTACATATATATATGTCCTGTTGCTTGCCATGCACTTCTTAAATTTCGGCCTAGGGTTTGGCTAACGCAGGATCGTCTTCTTTTTAGGAGATAATCTCAGAGTTTAACGTGTAGAATCTAGTCTTTCCTTCCTAGGAGGAGTCAATCTCGTAGGTAAATCTTTCCTTCCCATGAGGACTCTAGATGTGCTGACCTGCTCAAAATAGGACTCTCAAGCAAGAAGGAGTATATCTCCTCTGTTTTATTTGAACGGCGGCATTTTAATGTGGAGCTTTTAATTCTGGCATAAGAGTCTTGCTGTTTGGTATCTTTCTGCTTGGCGGGGTAGTTATTTCAGAAAGTGCAAGCCAATAGGCATCCAGATGATGGAGTATGGGATATCTAGCTGGTATCATACCGAGATGCTTTAGTGGTACTCCGTGTCGGGGTACTACGGGGTCTGTAGGAAGCTGTGTCGGGGTGCTGCGGGGTTCATAGGAAGCCCGGTCATAACTGGGTTGGATCCCGCTGTGAATTCTAGTGAGTAGTCCAGCTCACGACCATATTTCTGAACTAAGATGCTAGCGGGGTCCTTGAGAAGCTGAGGAGAAACCAGACTGGACCCCACTGGAGGGGGTGTGTATTCGGACCAGTCGGAGCCCGCCTTTGTCGGGGTAGCCGGATGGTGTCTGTACTCCTATATTCTCCTTGTGTTGAGGTGGAAAATTCTTCATTGGTCCTTCGCCAATTTTGGCGGTTAATCGAAGTCCCCCCTGACTTGGACACTCATACCTTGTCGGGGTCGGGGTCGGAGTCAGGATCTTGTCAATACTTGAAGGATTTTCTGCCTTATCTACTTATTTCCTTATCTGACTAGTTTTCCACCTAGGAGGAGGAAATCTTTACTTGGTACGTTGTTACTGGTTGCGTGTCGATCAACGATTGGGTTCCTCATTTTCAAAAAGAGCCGTTTTGACACGATTAATGTGGAAAACGGCTCTACCCCTTCTTCCGGTCACCGATTCTGGTTTCCTAGTGTGTAACTGCTACCCCTCTTCTATAAATAGACCGGCTCCACTGGTGCTTTATTCCTTACTTTCAACTTTTCAAAATTACAACCGAGAACAAACCCTTGCTTCCTTTCTCCTCCTCTTAGCAATCTTCCAATTTTCTTCTACATTCTTCAATGGCTTCTCCTTCATGAACCCCTACTTCTCAAGGAATTGCCTCTGAGCAAAACCCTTCTGCGACGGCGACTTCTACTCATCCTGACCCCGTCTCACCACCCCAGTCTGATAGCATCGACGCCCTCTTCAATATGAAGAAGGCCGACATGGTGGAGGACTCCCTGACCTCTGAAAGAAGGAAGCGAGGTCGAGAGGGGGACGGGGTTGCCAATGATACCCCGTGGGCCCAGCGTCGTCGCTCTACCTGAAACCCCCGAATTGGGTCGGGTTTCCACAATCAACCAGAAGACCCGGTTTTTATTAGTGACGAAGCAAGCGCCACAAAGACTGGTGGTGACGAGGAAGGTGGCGGGCATGATGTCACCTTGGTCGGGGTCCAAACTGGATCTTTCGCCCCCTTCCACGATGGTCGGATTGTACCCGACTCCGTAGTACACTACATGCGCTCAACAAACTGTGGGAGGAGTACAAGATCTCGGAGTACATCACTCTCTCTCTTCCCCACAGGGGTTATGACGTATATACCTCACCTCAAGACCGCCTATTGATCCATAAAGCAGCTTTTGAGTTTGGAGTCCGGCTTTCGCTGCATCCTACTCTCCATCGGGCTCTCGTGGCGCTTGAATTGGCCCCCCATCCAGATCTCAATGGGGTTCTGGAAGCATTTGACAGGCTTCTTGGTGCTCTGAAAGGAGCAGTGCGAGAGAGATCCTGTGGATAGGGAGCCGGGGTTGGATGAACTCGGCTTCCTCTTCAACATCACTAGTATGGTGCCCTGGGGTCAATTTTACCTAAGGGCCAACAACGATATGAAGTTTACTGTTCCAGGGGCAAATGTGAAATACTCAGCGGCCTGGAAGGAAGAATGGTTCGTGGTGGAGGGCGAGTGGGGGCGTACTGCTTTCATTAGGGGATATGAATATCCCGTCCCTACTCAGTTCACAGCGAGGGACAAGTGGGCAAAAGGGGTGATGGCTCCTGAGTCTCGGGACATTCTTACAAGGATCATGAAGAAGGGATACACCAACATGCAGTATCCCACTCTAGATCCCTTTGAGGGAGCCCGCATGGAGCGGTATTTGAGGATTTCCATCACCCTTCCTGGTAAGTGACTGCATCTGACTCCTCTATTTTTATGCGTTCATACATCCTTATTCTTCTTCCTTTAATTTTAAAATTTCTTCTTTCTTCGCAATGTCTACTGCCCCGATGGCAGCGGAGTCCCCCACATCACCTGGGGCAAAGGGTCTTCCTCTTCCTGCTTCTGCTTCTCCTATCCCATCCCCCCTGCCAAAATCAATACCGTGCCGGGGTCCAATCAAGCTGGAGCTGATCAAGCTGGAATTGACCCCCTCATTCTTCTTTCTTCAACAAAACTAGCGGCTGACGCTGTCACCCCCTCCTACTCTAGCGGGGTCATCTGCTAAAGCTTCTGCTCCATCGCGCTCGAAGATTAAGGCGATGCTGGCCCGAGCAACGAAGGGCCGGGGGTCTGGGAAGCAAGCCCAAAAGAAGGCCGCTCCACCCACGAAGGTTTCTCCTGCTCCTCCTCCTCCCATAACCTCCTCCAAAGATTAGGTCAGAACCATGGAGAATGAGGGAGATGTTCATGTTTCTGTTCCTACTGCTGGTATCCCTTCCGGATCGGGGTCAAGAGGTGCCACTTTTGATGAAGTGGTATCCCGATTTGCAGCCTCTTGCCCTGGCGGAGACTTGACAAACATGGCCAAACTCCCCACTGATATCCTGGTCGCCAAAGGTGCGTTTGGTACACGGACGGGACGGGACGGGACGGGACGGGACGGGACGGGACATATTGTTCTGTATTGTGTTTGAAATGCTTAGGACAGAACAGTGGTATGTACTGTTATGCATTTGGTATAGCTGGGACAGGACGAGACAAGAGGTTCAAATGACCAGAATGCCCCTATTGTCTTATCTAATGTTTGTTACAAAAATAATAATATTGTGATTAACAAATATTCTTAATTAATAATTTTAGATGTTTATTTTTTACAATTTTTTGATCTTTGATTAAGATAGATGGTTGGGGTCAAGTTCTCTTTGCAAAAAATTAACTTTTTTTTCTAAATGATAAATGATAGAGATTAAGAATTGAATTTGAAAATATCAAAAAAGAAAACAAGGAAAATAAAATCAGATATTAAAATTTAAGATATTCAAAATTTTAAAAACAATGCAATTTAAATAGAATTTAACCCAAAAAAAAAAACTGAAAAATTAAAAATATATATAAATTGAGGTGAAGATCCAATCCCATATTGGATCTCCACCGTCCATCATGATTGATGGACGGTAGAGATCCAATCTGGAGATTGGTCTCCACCAACATCTCCAATTCCTAGAAACAAAATCCCAAATCTTCTTCTTCTTCGACAGCCAAAACCGAAATCCCTAGAAACAAAATCCTAAATCTTCTTCTTCTTCCACAGCCAAAATTCCCTAGAATAAAATCCCCAATTTTCCCAATTGGTTTCTGATATACCTAATAGCCAAACCTTCTCAGAGATCCATTCTTCTTCTTCTTCGATTAAAGCCCAAATAGATCCCCAAATTATCAAATCCCTAATTCTTATTGTTATCCGAAAATCGTTAAAAGGACGATAATCCAAATAACCACTTTAAAGGGTCAAGATCGAGATTGATCCTGGCCGGAGGGGTATCAAGTGGTTCGATACCGACTAGGTCCCTGCCAATGCATGCATGATAAAGAATACGTGAAATTGAATTGGAATTCGTCTTATTGATCTCTCTTTTCCGTTACATGAATACACCGACCATAAATCTATTAAAACACTAGATTACATGAAGGTTTCGATTGAAAATAAGGATCATGGTAGCAATACGGAGATTTCAGTCGATAAATGGGATGATGGTGGAGATAAGTCTGTGCCTGTCGATAAGTAGAGTCTAGGGTTTCTTCGTTTCGATCTCTCCCTTAGATGAATAAGTTGTTATACATATAGGTCCTGTTTGCTTGCCATGCACTCCTATAATCTCGGACTAGGGTTTGGCTGCTTGCAGGATCCTCTTTTTTAGGAAATAAAATCGGAGCTTTAATGCGCTGAATTCAGTCTTTCCTTCCTAGGAGGAGTCAATCACTTACCTTCCTAGTAGGACTCCTACTGTAATGTTCTGTTCAAATTAGGACTCTTTGGCAGGAAGGAATGTACCTCCTTTGTACGGTGACGTTTTACTGGCTCTTTGTGGAGCTTTTAGTTCTTGACGTTTAGGATGCTGCTTCCTGGTGCTCTTCTGTTCTAGCGGGCTGCCTACACCTAGTAAGCATCCTACTGATGGCAGTAGGGGGACATCTAGCCAGCTTTGTAGTAAGGTGATCAGTAGAACTCCGTGTCGGGGTGCTGCAGGGTCCATAGGAAGCTGTATCGGGGTGTAGCGGGGTCCATAGAAACCGCTGTGAGTTCTAGTGAGTATTTTTGGCTCTCGGCTTCTTTGTTGAGCTAAGATGCTTGGCGGGGTGGATCCCGCTGGTGGAGGTATGTGTTGGGATTAACCGGGGTTCACTCTGTCATGGTATCCGGGTTGGGTACCGCCAAAATTGGTGAGGGACCAAAGAAGAATTTTCCACCTCAAACACAAGAAGCAGGTGCGAACACAATCCGGATACCTCGACAGAGTGGAGCCTGATTGGCCCAAGTATGAACCTCTTTCAGCGGGATCCACCCCGCCAGCGTCTTAACTCACAACAAGGACCAAGCCCGGTTATGACCGGGCACCCTAGGGACCCCGCAACGTCCCATCAACACTACTTCCTATGGACCCCGCAACACCCCGACACAGCTTCCTATGGACCCCGCAGCACCCCGACACGGAGTTCTACTGATCATCTCATTACAAGTCAGCTACATATCCCCCCACTACCATCAATAGGATGCTTACTAAATGTAGGCAGCCCGTTAAAGCAAAAGAGCACTAGGAAGCCAGACCCTAACACCAAGAACTAAAAACTCCACGAAAGATCCAGTAAAACGTAGCCGTACAAAGGAGGTACACTCCTTCCCGCCAGAGAGTCCTAATTTGAGCAGGACAGTACAGTAAGAATCCTACTAGGAAGGTAAGTGATTGACTCCTCCTAGGAAGGAAAGATTGGATTCAGCGCATTAAAGCTCCGAAGTTATTTCCTAAAAAAGGGAGGATCCAGCAAGCTGTCAAACCCTAGTCCGAGATTGTAGGAGTGCATGGCAAGCAAACATGACCTATATATATAACAACTTATTCACCGAGAGGAGGGGATGGAAATCGAGAAACCCTACACTCTACTTATCGACAGGCACGGATTCATCACCACCAACATCCTGATTATCGACTTTTTTTTTTTTTTTTGTAACGTAATGGTCTAGTAAATTCATAGTCAGTGTATTCATATAATAGGAAAGAGTGATCAATAAAGCGAGTCCCTATTTGATTTCTCGTATTCTTTATCGTGCATGCATTGGCAGGGATCTAGTTGGTATCGAACTACTTGATACCCCTCCGGCCAGGATCAATCTCGATCTTGGTCCTTTTAAAGTAGTTATTTGATTTATTGTCCTCTTAACGATTTTCGGATAACACTTTTGGCGCCGTCTGTGGGAAACCTTTTTCCCAGTCATTGTCTAACAACAGCCTATTTCCACCCAGAGATATTCAGAATGAGACTCCGATCCTCCCAGGGTCATCCCGAGCCATCAGGACTCCAGTCCATTGCCTCCACTGAAAGAGCCCAGAGGCGGGGAAAGGGCATCAGGAGCGAGAACCTTCCACCAGTGCCCCCACCGGCTGCAGGCCCTGACCCACAAAACCCCGCTGGGCAAGAAGTTAACCGAGACGTCCTAGAACAGCACGCCGCAGCCTACGTAGAAGCGATCCGGCTCCGGATGATAGCCCAGGGAATCCCATTTGAAGCCCCTGGAATCCAGGAAGATATCAGACCAAGCATTCGGGCTCCAGTCTTTGACCGATTAGGCCCCCCTCTCCCAGTCCGACAGGTGAATCTCAGGTCCCGGTTAGTAAAGTCCGCGATTGAGGTTCCACCTAGGAAGACTCACTCCTCACCAAAACCGCGGACAAAGGAGAGGGAGCCCCGTCCCGACTCTGAGGAAAGTGCCAAATCTCGGAGGATTTCCAAGGAGAGGCATCAAAGGGTTAAGCGAAAGGAGGTAGTCATCGATTCAGAATCTTCGGACGATGAAGTTTCGGTAGCTCGATCCGGAACCAAGAAGTCTCAGCGCCTGGAGGACTAGATGACAAGGATGGCGAAGGAGTTGGAGCAGTTAAAGAAGGGAAAGCATCAGGGGATCCAAAAGAACCCCTTGGGCGAGATGAATGCACCATTCTCCAAGAGAGTTAGGGAGGCAGGGCTACCCCCCAAATTCAGGATGCCTTCAGAAAAGTACTCTGGAACAGAAGACCCCGTCAGCCACCTGGAAAGCTTCGTACACCAAATAGAGGTTCAGAGTGCAACCAGGATAGCCATGTGCAGGATGTTCCCTTCAACTCTGACAGACTGTGCCAAGACATGGTTCAGAAAATTACCACCAGGTAGTGTTGATTCTTTCTCCAAACTTACCAAAGCTTTCTGTGCGCAGTTTTAGGGAATCAAACCCCGTCCCAAGGATCCTATCCTACTGCAGTACGTAGTTCAAGAGCGAGGTGAAACTCTGAGATCTTATGTGGAGAAATTCCACAAAGAGGTCGTCCAGATGGGTGTGTTTAACGAGAAGGAAACTTTAGCCAATTTCCAGAGGAACTTGTGGGCTGGCAGGCTGTTCCGATCTTTTGCCAAGCATCCTCCTGAGACGTACCAGGAAGCCTACAATCGGGCTCTGGAACAGGTGGACATCGAGGAATAACTCCGGATCAAGATTGAACATGATGAAGCCCGATTAGCACCACGCCCTAAAAAGGAGGCTCTGAAACCTGCTCCAGATAGGAAGTTTCAGAATCAACCTCCAAACCGGTCGACGTACAGGCCGCCTCCTATTCCTTCGTACCAAGAGAGGTACCCGGTCAGGAGATCACCTCCCAGAGAGCTCCCCTTGAAGGATGTATCCAGAATAACGAGAGAGGAAGAAGGATATAACCATTATACCCCACTCAATACTTCACGGGAAACTATCTATCTCGCTATTCGGGACAAGGGTCTACTCAGAAAACCGGTTCCCATAAAGATCCCGGTAGACAGGAGAAATCAATACAAGTATTGCGACTTCCATGAAGACGTGGGGCACAACACCTCAGAATGCTACAGTCTCCGCAATCAGATAGAAGCTCTGGTAAGGGGAGGACTCCTAACCGAATTTTTACAACAGGTACGAGATAGCATTAAAGAAGGAAAGTAGGTTCAAAGCGGGATATAGGAAGCAGCGGAAAGGAGAAGAGAAGGAGAAAAGGATCTAATGCAGCAGATCCAGGTGATTCACACCATCAGTGGAGGCCCCACCTTGGCTGGAACCTCCAACAATTCAAGGAAGAACCACGCAAGGAAGATCCCCAGGCTTAACGCTGACCATGAGATACTGAAGGTCAATGGCGGACCCCGAGATCTATCCCGCTCAACCAAGATCATCTTTACGGAGGAGGATGTCTACAATACGGTACAGCCACATGATGACCCCATGGTCATAACAGTGCAGATCGCCAACTACCTAGTACACCGCGTCCTGATCGATACGAGAAGCAGCGTGGATATTTTGTTCAAGGGGGCTCATGAGCAGCTCAACCTAAAAAATTCTTGTTACAACAGTTGTACCTCTCTACTATACAGATTCACAGGGGACTCCGTAATGCCGATGGGAACAAAGATACTACCAGTGATAGTCGGAGAAGCTCCTCTTCAGCAGAACATAATGACGGAGTTCATCGTGGTAGACACCCCGTCTGCATACAATGCAATCTTGGGAAGGCCTTTCTTATCGGGGATTAAAGGAGTACTGTCTATCTACCACAACGTGATGAAGTTTCCAGTAGGATCGGGAGTAGGAGAGGTAAGAGGAGACCAGCAGGTAGCCCGCAACTGCTATGCGGTGTCAACCAACCCCGCTGCGTTGGCTAAGCAATGCGCATCGGTGGCCAGCTACTCAGGTCCGAGAACGACAGAGCAGGATGATCATGTCTTAGAAGAAGGAGAGGTACCAGACATAATCGTGGAGGAGTCAGAAGAGGAAGAGCAAGGTTGGACCAGTGGGAACCCCGCGGAGCAGCTAGAGGAGGTCCAGATCCGAAGGGAGGACCCGACAAAGACAGTAAAAGTGGGAGAAGGTCTGGACCCGGAGGTGAAGAGTAACTTGATAGAGCTTCTCAGAGAGTACAACGATATCTTTGCTTGGAGTCATGATGAGATGCCTGGCATTCCCCTTGGCCTGGCTACCCATAGGTTGGCAGTGGATGCAACCTTCAAGCCAGTAAAACAGAAAAGAAGACACTTCAATACAGAACGGAATGTCGCAGTCCAAGAAGAGGTTGACAAGCTCCTAAAGGCCGGATTCATTAGGGAATCCCGGTACCCCGAATGGATCGCTAACGTGGTCATGGTTACCAAATCTAACGGAAAGTGGCGAATGTGTGTGGACTACACCGATCTCAATCGGGCTTGTCCCAAAGATAGCTTCCCTCTACCAAAGATAGATCAGCTCATTAACTCCACTGCAGGAAATAAGCTCCTAAGCTTCATGGATGCTTTCTCGGGGTACAATCAAATCATGATGCACCCTTCAGACCAAGACAAGACTAGCTTCATCACTGGACAAGGTTTTTACTGTTACAAGGTAATGCCATTCGGACTCAAAAATACAGGTGCCACTTACCAGCGTATGGTGAACAAACTATTCAAGGAACATATAGGGAGGTCCATGGAGGTATACATAGATGACATGATCACTAAATCTCCAAAAGCAGGACGACATACAGGGGACTTACGTCAGACCTTCCAGGTAATAAGGCAGAACCAGATGAGGTTGAACCCCGCCAAATGTGCATTCGGGGTAGCAGTAGGCAAATTCCTGGGATTCATGGTACATGAAAGGGGAATCGAAGCAAATCCTGAGAAGATCAAAGCCATTCTAGAGCTCGAGTCCCCAACAACCCTCAAGCAGGCTCAAGGATTAACCGGGCGAATCGCAGCCTTGAACCGATTTATATCCCGCTCCACAGATAAATGCCTCCTTTTTTTCAAAATCATCAAGCAGGGAAAGAAGATGAAATGGGACGAGCAAAGCGAGCAGGCTTTCCAAGCCTTGAGAGAATACCTGTCAAGTCCGCCACTACTGGTAAAACTGGCCCCGGGTGAAGAGCTCCTACTCTACCTACCAGTTTCTGAAGCAGCAACTAGTGGAGCCTTGGTGAAAGAATGCAGTGACGGGGTACAGAGGCCGATCTACTACGTGAGTCGGGCTCTTACAAAGTCCGAGAAGAATTATACCTTACTAGAGAAACTCGCCTATGCCTTAGTAACCACATCCAGAAAGCTCCGGCCTTATTTTCAAGCCCACACCATCGCGGTCGTCACAGATCAGCCTTTGAGACAATTCCTCCAGAGACCGGATGTTTCAGGCAGATTGGTTATGTGGGCACTAGAGCTCACACAGTTCGACATCAAGTACAAGGCGAGAACCACGATCAAAGCTCAAGCCCTGGCGGACTTCATAGTGGAGTTTGGCCCGATCCTGAACCAAGGCGTGTCGGCAGACCCAGACCCGGATCAAACCTTCTGGAATGGCCCGTAGACAGCAAGATGTGGATTCTTTACACGGATGGAGCATCGAACCAGTCGGGGTGCGGAGCCGGGATCGTCCTGATCGACCCCGCGGGAATCGAAGTAAGTCATTGTTTCAGGTTTGAATTCAGAGTCACCAACAACGAAGCGGAATATGAGGCTCTACTAGCGGGAATGAGGGTAGCAGGGGCTCTGGGGGCTGAGTACCTTCAGATTAAAAGTGATTCTCAATTAATGGTCAATCAGGTGACAGGGTTGTACCAAGCAAAAGGTGATAATATGGTGGCCTATCTAGCTAAAGTGCAGGAGGCTATGAAGAAATTCAAGGGTGTAAGAATAGAGCAAGTGCCTAGGGAGAAAAACCATCGCGCAGATGTTTTAGCCAAGATTGCCACTGGAGAGGGACACGCTTTACCAAAAGAGGTACCCCTCCAACTGGTTCCTTTCTCCAGCATAGCTAAAGAGGCAGAAGTCCTTCCAGTAAGCCGCCTCCCATGTTGGATGGATCCGATAGCAGACTATCTCCAAAGCGACATTCTCCCAGCAGATCCGGATCACGCCCGCCGGCTCAAGAGGACAGCTACCCGGTACTGTTTGGTAGAAGGATACCTATACCGTAAGGGGAAATTTCTCCCTCTGCTCAGGTGTCTCCATCCCGATGACGCACGCTGGGCGCTCAGCGAGGTGAATTCAGGGGATTGTGGTAACCACGTGTCAGGGGAAACGTTTGTTAGGATTATGCTCAATAGCAAGAGTGTAATAGTGTAATTAACAATCTTTTTCATATTAATAAAGTGATTTCTGTTTTAAACAAATCTTATAGCATTTATAGTTTAATAATTGTTAAAGTAAATAATCATAAGGTCTAAAGACTATGAGAAAAGAAGAATTGTTCATACATCTGGATATGTATGTGGTAGACACAATTCTTTAGTTAGTCTTGAATATCGTTCACAACTTAAGTTAAAGGTTGGGCACCTTTATCTTGTTAAAGTTGTAGAATTCTTTTGCTAGCATTTGAGTGGGATCAAATGAGATATGATGAGTCTAAAATCATCGGAGTGTCTTCGAGCAAAAGAATCTAGTGCACTGGGTGCATTGAACAGGATCACAATGAAATACTTTATCTATAACAATCAGTAGATAAAAGTAATTTCATTATCAGGACAATCGGAGAGTCTATCTTAATCCTGAGATAAATGATGGACTTATAGTTGCAGGTGATATCATTTGAGCTATCAATGAGTACGATTATATCGCATAGTCTATCCTCAATAGTTTGGTGATATTCATTTGTTAATCGATAGAGGACTTCATTTATAGATATGGACATCGTGGCTCCATTTATTAAATGAGAGTATAATATCATCATATGGATGTTTTGAGGTAATTGGATATTAAATCTCAACGTTGAGTTTTCAATAGTGTCTATTGAAAACATGGCTTCTGGACAAGTCAAAATATCCAAGTTCAAAACGTGGTCATATGAGTAAATATGGTAACTTGGAGAGTTATAGGCGGTCTATGAACTCTTGGCGATTACTAATATTAATCACGAGGATACACTATCTCCAATATGATTGTCTAGGGTATGAATGAGGAAGCATCTTCTTTTTCTATC
Organism: Acer campestre; assembly: GCA_954870605.1. NCBI lineage: Eukaryota > Viridiplantae > Streptophyta > Magnoliopsida > Sapindales > Sapindaceae > Acer > Acer campestre. The sequence goes on from CATOZR010000188.1 coordinate 11,888, forward strand.
TTTATTTAAGAGTTCAATTTTAGCTCTTTAGTGGAATGAGCTAAAATTAATGGATCGGACCTATGTGAATCATTTGTTGATTGTGATTAGGTTATGTCTATTGGAGCTTAAATTTAGATAGCCCGCCAAGATCCCCAATCCACACGGACTTGCATGGATCACTTGATATATTCTACCGGGCCAATTTAAGGTCCATCTAAAATTGCAATTTAATATATTAAGAATATAATTTGCACATTATTTATGTAATGGGCTGCACAATTATATTTATATATTAATGGATGACATGTGGGCTTGTTTCTTTTAGTAAGAATGGGTCTAGTTCAAATGTGGGCTTTTTATTTAAAGTCCTATGGATTTAATGAAATAAGAAAAATAATATTTGGCCCAATATATACATGTGGGGCGGCAAGGTGCTAAAATAGCACTTAATATTATTTTGTTTTCATTATTTAATTAAATAAGAATTAATTAATTTATTAATTAATTGTTTAATTAAGTAACAAATCTTTTCTGAATAGGAAATATGATTCCTATTAGTATACTATTGGTAGTAGTATACTTGAATTAAAAGACTTGTTTGACAAGGAAATAAATAATTAATTTTATTTATTAAATCAAATAAGAAGTCTTTTATTTTAGTCAAATAAGGAATAAAAGATTTATGAGTTTGATTAGGGTTTGGAAATCTTAAACTAAATTGGAATTAGGGTGCAACTAAATCTCCAATATTTCAGGAGTAAAAATTGCGGCAACCCTAATTATTTTTGGTAGAGATTTCGGCCACCCTAGGGCAAAAAGGAAGAGAAATTCGGCCACCTATATAAGGCCACTTATAGAATTCGGCCACCCCCCTAAGGCTTGTGTGCAGAATTTTCTTCTTCTTCTTCTTCTCAACTCATAGTTAGAGATCTATTATTCTACTAAAAACAAAAGGAACATAGATTATTCTTTGATGGTATATTGTTTGCTTGTTCATTAATAAGCTTGTATATACTATATCGATTAAGGTTCACGCGAGTTTCGATCATAAGATTGAGAACTCAAAAGTGACCGGAATAATCTTAGGTTCCTTTATATTGTTTTTGGGACTAACGAATCAAGAAAAGTTTGTTTAATCCAATCACAGGTTTGCAATTCAAAGAAAGGAAGACCACGCTCCTAGGTGATCCACGTTCGTGCTAGGATTGAAGATCTTGCGGATTACCATCGACGCAAGTCAATCGGATCACGCGACAAGAGGTATTAATCTTTTGTTTATTTTTATATCTTTAATTAATCAAAAGGGTTTAAGGTTCATAAAATTGGAAAAATTTTAAAAGCTACTCAAACTATTTTTTTAGTCTCGCTTCCGCTGCGGGTACAATTTTTCCCTACAATTGGTATCAGAGCCTAGTTGAACCCTTTTAATTAATTAAACGTATATATACGTGGATCGATTTCTTTTTATTGTGATTATGCATGTTTAGAAAGAGATGGCACTCTAGGTATTCGCATATATAATTACATGTGATGTATGGTTTTATATATGTTTTATATGTGGATTGTTATTGCTCGATTTTGGTCCTAGATTTTCAATGTATTTTTGGTTTTGGAATTGTAACAAGGAGGGTGGTCTATCATCGCTATAATTCCTTCTTGGTAGTTGCTAGACATTTTTTTTTTATGTATTAATTATTGCTGCAGTTTTTTAATGTATTAAAAAAAAAAAGGTGCAGTATTTTTTTTCTGCTGTGAATAAAATTAAGTGCAGTATTTTTTACTGCTGTGAAGAAAAAAAAAAAAATTTCTGCAGTAATTTATTTGTTTAAATTAAATTGTAACACGTTCTACATCGAAGAAACGAAGCAACCGGAACCGAGAACGAGCACAGTGCGCACCCTAGGAGTGGATTGGGCTGCGCATGGCATGCCCGAAATCAAGTGGGCTGCGCACAGCAGCCTTGCAACCAAGAGGGCTGCGCACGGCAGCCATGCTAGTCCTATGGGCTGCGCATGGCAGCCCCTTACGTGAGGATGTGGGCCGTGCAATCCCGAGGAGGGAGGCCGGAGGATGGGCTTATGGTTGATGGGCCACTCGAAGATTTTGTATTCCTATATCAATGTAATTTACTTGTTTTTCTAGGATGGGTCAAAATTGTTGCTATTTAATTTATGCTTAAATATTACAATATTTGGTATTGTATGATAACATGACATATAGAATAGGAGTGCCACTCATATATCTCTTTTGGTATGAACATGCATTGAATGATTTAGGTATCTAAATTGGCATCTAGATAACTTGGTAAATCATTCTATGGGATTTAATCACACGCCTTAAATAATTGAGTGGGAGAAGGTGTTTTTTGTAACACCTATGGCTTCCAAGATTGGTTGAGCTTAATTATTTTTTGGTAATCCCCCAAAGGGGCGTCCATGAATGGAATTTAGCAATATACTTCCTTACAAGGATAGACTAGACAATGGACTCAAATGAAATCTACTCCCAAAGGAGGGATTTTCGTGAGAGAAAATTGAGGGTCGATATCTTGGTAACACACTCAATGTAATTTTATTGATATCCTCCAAAGAGTTCTTGTCAGTAAAATTGCAAGGCTAAAATTGAAAACGCTGGTTGTTATGTTAACAATTAGGTGGGACCTAGTCTAACTAGTAAATGGGGCGAACTCCCAAAGGAGGCGTAACATTTATGGGTGTTAGATCACCGTTGAATTTTTATGATTGAGATATTCATTTAATTCAAGATAAATATTTAAAGTGCTTTATAATGATTATTTACTTATATATAATTTTGTTTTATTAAGAAATCATGACCCCATCCCTAATGAACATCCTGAAAGATAACACTTTAACTGGAGATAATTATGTCACATGGAAAAGGAAAATTGGGTTTTTGCTGCAAGCTGAAAAACATAAATTTTGTTCTAACTACTCCTAAACCACCTGCTCTTGCTAATGAATCTAATGTGATGCAATGAGACGAGTATGAGCAGTGGGAGACCTCTTATGAGATGGCCAAATGGCTACAATCTCATACGTGTTGCAATAGCAGCATGAAGGAATGGGGTCTGCTGCTGATATGATGATGTCTTTAGAAGAGATTCATATGGTTGGTAAAGTTGCTACAATTAAGACCCGTCAGAAGGTCAAGGAATAATAGAAGAAAAAGCAACTTGGGCTTACCAAGAAAGTAACCAAGATCAAAAGGAAGTTCTTCTTTTGTGGTGAAAAGAGACATTTGAAAAGTAATTTTCCAAAGTCTCAAAATAAGAAGGAACAAGTAATATGAATTATCTTGAAACATGTTTTTTCTGGTAGATTCTACAGATTCTTGGATCGTAGACTCTGGAGCCACTAATCATGTTTGTTATTCCTTACGGGGGTTTCAAGAAAGGAGAAGGCTAAATAAGAATAAAATCAACTTGCGTTTAGGCAACGGAGCGTTGGTGTCTGCAAGTGCAGTGGGAGATATTAGAGTTAATCTAAGATTCTAGTAGGTATTTAGATTTGATAGACATTTATTATGTACCTCAATTCAAGAGAAATTTGATTTCAGTTTCTTGTTTAAATAAATTTGAATATTCAGTTACTTTTAATAAAAAATTTATTATTAGTAAGGATGACAAATTTGTTAGCAAAGGTACATTGGAAAATGGTCTATTCTATTTATTGAAATATCTCTCACTCGTTAGACACAGAAATAACGGAACCTAATCATAAAAGAGTTAAATTATCAAAAGATGAAACCTACCTTTGGCATTTACGCTTAGGTCATATTAACCTTAATAGGATTAAAAGATTGGTAAGTGACGGACCTTTGAGTGACTTAAAGGTTGATGATCTACCAACTTGTGAATCTTGTTTGGAAGGTAAAATGACCAAAAGGACGTTCTCTGCCAAAGGTGCCAGAGCCACTGAATGTTTAGGATTGATACACACTGATGTATGTGGACCTATGAGCATTCAAGCTAGAGGTGGATATGAGTACTTCATCACTTTCACAGATGATTACTCAAGATTTGGCTATGTGTATCTTATGCGACATAAGTCGGATGCTTTTGACATGTTCAAAGCATTTACAGCTGAAGTGGAAAATCAGCTTGAGAAACACATAAAAATCTTGAGATCTGATCGTGGTGGAGAATATCTATCTGGTGAGTTTCAGCAATATCTTATTGATAATGGGATAGTTTCTCAGTTTTCTGCACCTGGTACACCTCAACAAAATGGGGTAGCAGAAAGGAGAAATAGAACTCTTTTGGATATGGTTAGGTCTATGTTGAGTTATTCAACACTTCCTATTTCTTTCTGGGGATATGCTTTACAAACTGCAATATACATTCTAAACCATGTACCATCTAAGTCTGTTCCTAAAACACCGCATGAGTTGTGGACTGGGCGCAAGCCTAGTTTACGACACTTAAGGATATTTGGATGTCCTGCGCACGTGTTAAAAGGAAAGACAGAAAAGATGAAGTCACGTTCAGAAACATGTATATTTGTAGGGTATCCGAAAGAAACTAAAGGATATTATTTTTATAGTCCTTCAGATCTTAAAGTATTTGTTTCGACAAATGCTAAATTTCTAGAAAAGGACTATATGAATGATTTTGTGCCTAAAAGTAGAATTGTCCTGAATGAGATGTTAGGAGATACAATTCCACGAGAGGTTACACAACCTAACCCAATTGTAAGTTCCGATCCAACACAAGGTCAACAACCTACCATTCCTCGTCGTAGTGGGAGGGTTAGAACACAACCCGAAAGATACATCGGTCTGGGAGAATCTGTAGAGAATCTCTCGGACGACAATGATCCCTATATGTACAAGGAAGCTATGGAGGATGTTGATAGTCGCCATTGGCAAAAGGCAATGCAATCCGAGATTGAATCTATGTTCGATAACAAAGTCCGGTCCCTTGTAGACTTGTCTAAAGGGATAAAACCCATTGGGTGCAAGTGGGTATACAAGAGGAAAAGAGGTATGGATGGAAAGGTGGAAACCTTTAAAGCTAGATTGGTAGCTAAAGGGTATACACAGAAAGAAGGTATCGATTACGAGGAAACCTTCTCTCCTGTGGCCATGCTTAAATCCATTAGGATACTCTTATCCATTGCAGCATCTTTAGATCTAGAGATTTGGCAAATGGACGTCAAGACAGCTTTCCTTAATGGAAGTCTTGACGAAAGCATCTACATGATGCAACCAGAGGGATTCATTGAAAAGGGCCAAATGGAAAGGGTATGCAAGTTGCAGAAATCCATATATGGATTAAAGCAAGCATCCAGATCCTGGAACATAAGGTTCGATCAAGCTGTCAAAGGTTTTGGATTTATTCAGAATCTTGACGAACCTTGTGTATACAAAAGGATTAAGGGCGACAAGTTGGTTTTCCTGATTCTTTATGTTGATGATATACTACTCATCGGAAACGATGTAAGTGTATTGACATCAGTAAAAGAATGGTTAGCAAAACAATTTGATATGAAGGACTTAGGAGAAGCAAGTTTTATTCTAGGTATCCAAGTTATAAGGGATAGAAATAATAGAACGATTGCATTATCCCAAGCTTCATACATAGACAAAATCTTGTCTAGGTTTTCCATGCAGGATTCCAAGAAAGGTATGTTACCTTTCAGACATGGAATCAAGCTTTCTAAGGAACAAGTTCCTAAGAATGAGCATGAAGAGCAGTTCATGAGTAGAGTTCCATATGCCTCGGCAGTTGGAAGTCTCATGTATGTCATGCTCTGCACTAGACCAGATATTTGTTTTGCTGTTGGTATAGTTAGCAGGTTTCAATCGAAGCCTGGTCCTGATCACTGGACGGCAGTCAAGCATATTTTCAAGTATCTCAAGAGAACGAGAGATAATATGCTTGTATACTCTGGAGGGGATTTGATTCCCGTTGGGTATACAGATTCTGATTTTCAATCAGATTCTGACTCCAGAAAATCCACATCAGAAGCTGTGTTTACTATTGGAGGAGGAGCAGTTATATGGAGGAGTATCAAGCAATCTTGTATTGCTGATTCCACCATGGAAGCTAAGTATGTTGCTGCATGCGAGGCTGCCAAAGAGGCTGTTTGGCTCCGCCAATTCTTGATTGACTTGGAAGTGGTTCCTAGTGCGAATAAGCAGATCACTATCTACTGTGACAACAGTGGAGCAGTGGCTAATTCGAAAGAACCAAGAAGTCACAAGAGAGGTAAACACATTGAAAGGAAATATCATCTTTTAAGGGAGATTGTTCAAAGAGGTGACGTGACGATTACCAAAATCGCGTCAACAGAAAATCTAGCAGATCCCTTCACAAAGGCTCTACCTCAGAAGAGTTTCGATGGGCACCTAGAGAACATGGGCATGAGAGATATGACACATTTGCTATAGCGCAAGTGGGAGATTGTTAGGATTATGCTCAATAGCAAGAGTGTAATAATGTAATTAACAATCTTTTTCATATTAATAAAGTGATTTTTGGTTTAAGCAAATATTATAGCATTTATAGTTGAATATTATAATTGTTAAAGTAAATAATCATAAGGTCTAAAGACTATGAGAAAAGAAGAATTGTTCATACATCTGGATATGTATGTGGTAGACACAATTCTTTAGTTAGTCTTGTATATTGTTCACAACTTAAGTTAAAGGTTGGGCACCTTTATCTTGTTAAAGTTGTAGAATTCTTTTGCTAGCATTTGAGTGGGATCAAATGAGATATGATGAGTCTAAAATCATCGGAGTGTCTTCGAGCAAAAGAATCTAGTGCACTGGGTGCATTGAACAGGAACACAATGAAATACTTTATCTATAACCGTAAGTAGATAAAAGTAATTTCATTATCAGAACAATCAGAGAGTCTATCTTAATCCTGAGATAAATGATGGACTTATGGTTGCAGGTGATATCATTTGAGCTATCAATGAGTACGATTATATCGCATAGTCTATCCTCGATAGTTTGGTGATATTCATTTGTTAATCGATAGAGGACTTCATTTATAGATATGGAAATCGTGGCTCCATTTATTAAATGAGAGTATAATATCATCATATGGATGTTTTGAGGTAATTGGATATTAAATCTCAACGTTGAGTTTTCCATAGTGTCTATTGAAAACATGGCTTCTGGACAAGTCAAAATATCCAAGTTCAAAACGTGGTCATATGAGTAAATATGGTAACTTGGAGAGTTATAGGCGGTCTATGATCTCTTGGCGATTACTGATATTAATCACGAGGATACACTATCTCCAATATGATTGTCTAGGGTATGAATGAGGAAACATCTTCCTTTTCTGTCTTTATTTAAGAGTTCAATTTTAGCTCTTTAGTGGAATGAGTTAAAATTAATGGATCGGACCTAAGTGAATCATTTGTTGATTGTGATTAGGTTATGTCTATTGTAGCTTAAATTTAGATAGCCCGCCAAGATCCCCAATCCACACGGACTTGCATGGATCACTTGATATATTCTACCGGACCAATTTAAGGGTCCATCTAGAATTGCATTTAATATATTAAGAATATAATTTGCACATTATTTAAGTAATGGGCTGCTCAATTATATTTATATATTAATGGATGACATGTGGGCTTGTTTCTTTTAGTAAGAATGGGTCTAGTTCACATGTGGACTTTTTATTTAAAGTCCTATGGATTAAATGAAATAAGAAAATAATATTTGGCCCAATATTTTATATATGGGGCGGCAAGGTGTGTATTTAACCTTAAATATTATTTTGTTTTCATTGTTTAATTAAATAAGAATTAATTAATTTATTAATTAATTATTTAATTAAGAAACAAATCTTTTCTAAATAGGAAATATGATTCCTATTGGTATACTATTGGTAGTAGTATATTTAAATTAAAAGACTTGTTTGACAAGGAAATAAATAATTAATTTTATTTATTTAATCAAATAAGAAGTCTTTTTATTTTAGTCAAATAAGGAATAAAAGATTTATGAGTTTGATTAGGGTTTGGAAATCTTAAACAAAATAGGAATTAGGGTGCAATTCAAACTCTCCCTTTTGTTTGATTTTTGCGGCAACCCTAATTGTTTTTGGCCAAGGATTTCGGCCACCCTAAGTGTAAAAAGAGAGAAGAAATTTTACAACATATATATGGCCTATTATAATTTTCGGCCAGACCTAGTGTTTCATGTGCAGAATTTTTCTTCTTCTTCTTCTTCTCAACTCATAGTTAGAGATCTATTATTCTACTAAAAACAAAAGGAACATAGATTATTCTTTGATGGTATATTGTTTGCTTGTTCATTAATAAGCTTGTATATACTAAATCGATTAAGGTTCACGCGAGTTTCGATCATAAGATTGAGAACTCATAAGTGACCGGAATAATCTTAGGTTCCTTTAGATTGTTTTTGGGACTAACGAATCAAGAAAAGTTTGTTTAATCCAATCAAGCTTTCTAAGGAACAAGTTCCTAAGAATGAGCATGAAGAGCAGTTCATGAGTAGAGTTCCATATGCCTCGGCAGTTGGAAGTCTCATGTATGCAATGCTCTGCACTAGACCAGATATTTGTTTTGCTGTTAGCATAGTTAGCAGGTTTCAATCGAAACCTGGTCCTGATCACTGGACGGCAGTCAAGCATATTTTCAAGTATCTCAAGAGAACGAGAGATAATATGCTTGTATACTCTGGAGGGGATTTGATTCCCGTTGGGTATACAGATTCTGATTTTCAATCAGATTCTGACTCCAGAAAATCCACATCAGGGGTTGTGTTTACTATTGGAGGAGGAGCAGTTATATGGAGGAGTATCAAGCAATCTTGTATTGCTGATTCCACCATGGAAGCTGAGTATGTTGCTGCATGCGAGGCTGCAAAAGAGGCTGTTTGGCTCCGTCAATTCTTGATTGACTTGGAAGTGGTTCCTAGTGCGAATAAGCAGATCACTATCTACTGTGACAACAGTGGAGCAGTGGCTAATTCGAAAGAACCAAGAAGTCACAAGAGAGGTAAACACATTGAAAGGAAATATCATCTTTTAAGGGAGATTGTTCAAAGAGGTGACGTGACGATTACCAAAATCGCGTCAGTAGAAAATCTAGCAGATCCCTTCACAAAGGCTCTACCTCAGAAGAGTTTCGATGGGCACCTAGAGAACATGGGCTTGAGAGATATGACACATTTGCTATAGCGCAAGTGGGAGATTGTTAGGATTATGCTCAATAGCAAGAGTGTAATAGTGTAATTAACAATCTTTTTCATATTAATAAAGTGATTTCTGTTTTAAACAAATCTTATAGCATTTATAGTTTAATAATTGTTAAAGTAAATAATCATAAGGTCTAAAGACTATGAGAAAAGAAGAATTGTTCATACATCTGGATATGTATGTGGTAGACACAATTTTTTAGTTAGTCTTGAATACAACTTAAGTTAAAGGTTGGGCACCTTTATCTTGTTAAAGTTGTAGAATTCTTTTACTAGCATTTGAGTGGGATCAAATGAGATATGATGAGTCTAAAATCATCAGAGTTTCTTCGAGCAAAAGAATCTAGTGCACTGGGTGCATTGAACAGGATCACAATGAAATACTTTATCTATAACCGTCAGTAGATAAAAGTAATTTCATTATCAGGACAATCGGAGAGTCTATCTTAATCCTGAGATAAATGATGGACTTATGGTTGCAGGTGATATCATTTGAGCTATCAATGAGTACGATTATATCGCATAGTCTATCCTCGATAGTTTGGTGATATTCATTTGTTAATCGATAGAGGACTTCATTTATAGATATGGACATCGTGGCTCCATTTATTAAATGAGAGTATAATATCATCATATGGATGTTTTGAGGTAATTGGATATTAAATCTCAACGTTGAGTTTTCAATAGTGTCTATTGAAAACATGGCTTCTGGACAAGTCAAAATATCCAAGTTCAAAACGTGGTCATATGAGTAAATATGGTAACTTGGAGAGTTATAGGCGATCTATGAACTCTTGGCGATTACTGATATTAATCACGAGGATACACTATCTCCAATATGATTGTCTAGGGTATGAATGACGAAGCATCTTCTTTTTCTGTCTTTATTTAAGAGTTCAATTTTAGCTCTTTAGTGGAATGAGCTAAAATTAATGGATCGGACCTAAGTGAATCATTTGTTGATTGTGATTAGGTTATGTCTATTGGAGCTTAAATTTAGATAGCCCGCCAAGATCCTCAATCCACACGGACTTGCATGGATCACTTGATATATTCTACCAGACCAATTTAAGGTCCATCTAAAATTGCAATTTAATATATTAAGAATATAATTTGCACATTATTTATGTAATGGGCTGCACAGTTATATTTATATATTAATGGATGACATGTGGGCTTGTTTCTTTTAGTAAGAATGGGTCTAATTCACATGTGGGCTTTTTATTTAAAGTCCTATGGATTTAATGAAATAAGAAAAATAATATTTGGCCCAATATATACATGTGGGGCGGCAAGGTGCTAAAATAGCATTTAATATTATTTTGTTTTCATTATTTAATTAAATAAGAATTAATTAATTTATTAATTAATTGTTTAATTAAGTAACAAATCTTTTCTGAATAGGAAATATGATTCCTATTAGTATACTATTGGTAGTAGTATACTTGAATTAAAAGACTTGTTTGACAAGGAAATAAATAATTAATTTTATTTATTAAATCAAATAAGAAGTCTTTTATTTTAGTCAAATAAGGAATAAAAGATTTATGAGTTTGATTAGGGTTTGGAAATCTTAAACTAAATAGGAATTAGGGTGCAACTAAATCTCCAATATTTCAGGAGTAAAAATTGCGGCAACCCTAATTATTTTTGGTAGAGATTTCGGCCACCCTAGGGCAAAAAGGAAGAGAAATTCGGCCACCTATATAAGGCCACTTATAGAATTCGGCCACCCCCCTAAGGCTTGTGTGCAGAATTTTCTTCTTCTTCTTCTTCTCAACTCATAGTTAGAGATCTATTATTCTACTAAAAACAAAAGAAACATAGATTATTCTTTGATGGTATATTGTTTGCTTGTTCATTAATAAGCTTGTATATACTATATCGATTAAGGTTCACGCGAGTTTCGATCATAAGATTGAGAACTCAAAAGTGACCGGAATAATCTTAGGTTCCTTTAGATTGTTTTTGGGACTAACGAATCAAGAAAAGTTTGTTTAATCCAATCACAGGTTTGCAATTCAAAGAAAGGGAGACCACGCTCCTAGGTGATCCACGTTCGTGCTAGGATTGAAGATCTTGCGGATTACCATCGACGCAAGTCAATCGGATCACGCGACAAGAGGTATTAATCTTTTGTTTATTTTTATATCTTTAATTAATCAAAAGGGTTTAAGGTTCATAAAATTGGAAAAATTTTAAAAGCTACTCAAACTATTTTTTTAGTCTCGCTTCCGTTGCGGGTACAATTTTTCCCTACAACGTTGGCTTACCAAGTAATTAGGATGGGCTACTACTGGCCGACTATACACCAGGATGCAAGGCAGTTCGCGCGATCCTGCGAGGCTTGTCAGAAAACAGCAAACCTCCATCATCTCCCACCAGAGAGGCTCTCCTCAATCAGTACTCCCTACCCCTTTGCCATCTGGGGACTAGACTTGATCGGGCCACTTCCCACTGCACCCGGCCAAGCCAAGCATGCAGTGGTGGCAATAGATTACTTTACTCGGTGGGTAGAAGCTAAGGCACTCACCCGGATAACCGAAGAAAAAACCACCAACTTTGTCAAGGAACACATAGTCTGCCGATTTGGCACCCCGATGGCCATCATAACTGATTTAGGAAAGCAATTTGACAATGCCAACTTCCGAGAATTCTGTGCAGACCGGAGGATCAATCTCCGTTTTACTTCGGTGGCCCATCCTCAAACCAACGGGCTGGTTGAAGCAACCAACAAGACCATTAAGAAGCTCCTGAAGAAAAAGCTCCAACAGAAGAAAGGATTATGGGTGGCAGAATTACCCAATGTACTCTGGGCCTACAGAACAACTAGGCGGACAGCAACCGGAGAAACCCCCTACTCCCTGGTGTTTGGGGCAGAAGCAGTCTTGCCCATCGAACATAAGCTCATATCTTTCCGAGTTCAAAATTACGAACCAGAAGATAATGAGGCCAAGTTAAGAGCTAGCTTGGACCTGCTGGAGGAAAAACAAAGCAAGGTCGCAGAAAAGGTGGCTGTATACCAGAGTAAGATAGCCCGACACTTCAACAAGAAGGTGAGGGCCCGAAATTTCAAAGAGGGAGACTTGGTTCTCAGGAAGGTGACCCAGAATACACGTAGGAGGTCTGACGGGGTGCTAGCCTCTAACTGGGAAGGTCCATACTTGGTTAAGGCATCACTTCGGGGTGGTGCTTACAAGCTCGAAGACATGGAAGGGTACCCGGTGGACCATACATGGAATGTCGATCATCTTCGAAAATTCTATCCTTAGAAATTATGTTCGTATCTAGCAGGAGACTCACCCTGAGTTCATGTTTGTACCATTTGGGAAATTAAATAAAAGCAATTCTTTCTTCTATATGATTCTCCTGTGTTCCAGTGCTTGATTATTTCCTACTGGATTCTCCGATATCACCTACAGAATCATCATCACGGAATCGCCTAAAGGCCAGGAGAGCTACTTGAAACTCCTGATGCCCTAGACGGGGTCAAACCTTCTAGGAGGATCTCCGCTACTGAGTCAAGACCAGGAGAACTACATAGTACTCCTGATGCCTTGGACGGGGCCAACCCCGCTAAGAGGATCTCCATTGTTAAAGCGCCTCAAGACCAGGAAATAGCCTAAGGGCGCTCCTGCTGCCTCGGTCGGGGAATACCCTCCTCCGAGAAGCCTGGTGCTAAAGTGGCCTTAGTTGCCTACCAAGACAGCCTTGGTCGGGGAATACCCTCCTCCGAGAAGCCTGGTGCTAAAGTAGCCTTAGTTGCCTACCAGGACAGATTACAGTAAGAGTCGGGATGCCTCACGGTACCTGGTTCCTTACTTCGCCTCGAGACCAGGGGATAGCCTCAGGGCGCTCTTGATGCCTTGGACTGGGTCAAGCCCGCCAAGAGGATCTCCATTGTTAAAGCGCCTCAAGACCAGGAAATAGCCGAAGGGCGCTCCTGCTGCCTCGGTCGGGGAATACCCTCATCCGAGAAGCCTGGTGCTAAAGTGGCCTTAGTTGTCTACCAGGACAGCCTTGGTCGGGGAATACCCTCCTCCGAGAAGCCTGGTGCTAAAGTGGCCTTAGTTGCCTACCAGGACAGATTACAGTAAGAGTCGGGATGCCTCAGGGTACCTGGTTCCTTACTTCGCCTCGAGACCAGGGGATAGCCTTAGGGCGCTCCTGATGCCTTGGACTGGGTCAAGCCCGCCAAGAGGATCTCCATTGTTAAAGCGCCTCAAGACCAAGAAATAGCCGAAGGGCGCTCCTGCTGCCTCTGTCGGGGAATACCCTCCTCCGAAAAGCCTGGTGCTAAAGTGGCCTTAGTTGCCTACCAGGACAGCCTTGGTCGGGTAATACCCTCCTCCGAGAAGCCTGGTGCTAAAGTGGCCTTAGTTGCCTACCAGGACAGCCTTGGTCGGGGAATACCCTCCTCTGAGAAGCCTGGTGCTAAAGTGGCCTTAGTTGCCTACCAGGACAGATTACAGTAAGAGTCGGGATGCCTCAGGGTACCTGGTTCCTTACTTTGCCTCGAGACCAGGGGATAGCCTCAGGGCGCTCCTGATGCCTTGGACTGGGTCAAACCCGCCAAGAGGATCTCCATTGTTAAAGCGCCTCAAGACCAGGAAATAGCCTAATGGCGCTCCTGCTGCCTCGGTCGAGGAATACCCTCCTCCAAGAAGCCTGGTGCTAAAGTTGCCTTAGTTTCCCACCAGGACAGCCTTGGTCGGGGAATACCCTCCTCCGAGAAGCCTGGTGCTAAAGTGACTTTAGAAGCCTACCAGGACAGATCTACTGTAACATCGGGATAACTCATCGGGGTGCTACGTCCTTTATTCCCCCACTTACTACCTCGATTATAAGATCCACAGTCAAAGGGGGGGGGGGGGGGAACTGGGAAGTTTGTCAAAATCCAGTTGTTATAAAACATCTTGTCTTCCCGATGGAGGATCAACAGTCATAAAGGATTTGGAAGTTCATCCTCAACAAATCAATTGTTTGTGAAAGTTAGGGTTCCTCAACAGATTGGTCTACGCTTAGAACTGTTCACGGGAGCCCGAATTAAGGAAGATATGATCAGAGTGTAACCCCGCTGAGTCCTGCGATTACGAGATGTAAGCATCTAATGTTTTATTCTTGTTATCCATCAGGGTCCAGTTACCCATCGGGGTTCAGTTATTCGTTCTGGGTGAACTTGTTCACAAATTTTTTATGTTATGGGAAGTTTCTGTTGTGGAAAGTTTCTAAGCACAAGAGCAAGAAGAACACAAGTAGGGAGCAAGTAATGAAAACAGCTGCTATATTTATAATCAGGATGCCCAATTCCCACTCAGGCTACAAGTTATATTTATACAATGGGGTGCCCAATTCCCCATTAGGGCTACAAAAATTTTAATAAAAAAGGAGGCCAGGCTAGTCTTTTTTTTCCTCCTCTGGATTCTCTCCTTGGCCAGTTGCCCCTTCTCCCAAAGGCTCAGCTGCTGCATCAGTTTGAACCGCCCCCTCCACAGCAGAAGACCCAGACTGAATCCCTTCAACCACAGGGACCTCGGATCTAGCTGGCCCATCATCTTCCTCCACAATGACTACTCCCGTAGCAGACTCGGGGTCCGCCACTTGTTCTTCGATAATAGGGGGATCTAGAGTAGCACCCTCGGTACCATCGAGTTGAACCTCAGCAGCCGCATTAGCTCTTTGACCAGGATGAACTACCTCATTCGGAGGGGCTTCTGTTTCTTGGTCCCCTCCTGCTAGCTGGGCAGCCTTTGTCATAATTTGCTCTCGATCCCAGTTCAGAGCTGCCTTGAGGTCGAAGGGAGGAGGCAAAGCTGTGGCTACCTCGTAGCAGGCTGTAAAGTAGCCATCTTCGAATGAAGGCCCTTGCTGAGCTTCCAAGCCTGCTATGGTCTCCTGCAGGAGTTGATTCTCGCTCTGTAGCAGCGTCTTCTCTCGTTTCACGCACTCCCTTTCTTCCCGGCGGCGTAAAGACCGGACTGTCTCAGTGTCCAGGCTGCGTTCCGCACGCCTAAGAGCCACCAAGGCCTCCTGCCTCCCTTCTTCAGCGTTTTTTGCATCTTGCAGCAGGGGAGCCACGCTCTATTGGGTCTGGACTAGTTCCTGCTGGGTATCCTCCAGCCTCGCTTGGAGACCGATGTAAGCCTCCCTCAATGTCAGCAACTGCCTCTCCATGGCCATGGCAAACTTGAAGCCCTGCAAGAAGAAAGAAAGTTAATCTTTGGCCAGAAGAAGAAAAGAAATAGCAGGAAGGAAGTAGAAGTTCACCTCGGCCAGAACCGATGCCCCCTTGGTGACCAAGATGTCAGTAGGAAGCTTGGCCATATCCACCAAACTTCCACCAAGGCACGAGTCCGCGAATCGGGATACCACCTCGTCAAAGGTAACACCCCTTGACCCCGATCCAGAAGCAATAGCAGCAGCAGGGGCAGGGATGTGGACAGTTGCTTCTTCCACCAGGATGCACGCGGGGTCCTCAGGAAAAGTTGTAGTAGGAGGAGGAGCAGGGGAAGTTTTTGCTGCAGGGGCGGCCTTCTTCTGTGCTGACCTCCCAGAACCTCGGGCCTTAGCCGCCCTAGCCAACATCGCCGAAATCTTTGAACGCGATGGAGGAGTAGAGGGAAGGGGAGTCTTGGTCTTAGACCTCGCTGGAGCAGGAGCAGGCGTTTTTGAGGGAGCAGAAAGGGGGTTGGGGTCAATTCCCACTCGGATGGACCCCGACGCAGTCTTGGCAGCAGGGGTAGGAGAAGGAACAGAGGAGGGAAGAGCTGGCAGAGTTATCTCCCCTGCCCCAGTAGAAGAAGGAGATCCCGCTAGCACCGGAGCAGCAGACACTGCAAGAAGGAAAGATACTCAGTAAGAAAGAAAACAAAGAAAATATGTAAGTAAAAAAGTAACGAGACAGTCAACTCACCAGGAAGAGCAAGGGATATCTTCAAGTACCGCTCCACGCGGGCTCCCTCAAAGGGATCAAGAGTGGGATATTGCATATTAGTATACCCCCTCTTCATGATCCTCGCAAGGATTTCCCGGGATTCAGGAGCGAGCACCCCCTTCGCCCATTTATCCCGCACTGTGAACTGAGTAGGGACAGGGTATTCATATCCCCCAATAAAGGCGGTGCGCCCCCACTCGCCTTCCACCACTATCCATTCTTCCTTCCAGGGTGCGGCATACTTCACGTTTGCTCCTGGGACGATGAACCTCATGTCGTTGTTCGCCCTAAGGTAAAACTGACCCCGGGGCACCATACTGGCGATGTTGAAGAGGTAGCGGAGTTCATCTAATCCCGGCTCTCGCTCGATGCGATCCTTCTCGCACTGCTCCTTCCAGAGCACCAGGAACCCCGTCAGGTGTTTCCAGAACCCCGGCAAAATCTGTAAGGGGGCTAACTCCAGCGCGACAAGAGCCCGGCGTAGCGTGGGGTGTAGGGGCAGTCGAACACCGCATTCGAAGGCCGCCTTGTGGATCAAAAGACGATCTTGAGGCGGGGTATAGACATCAAATCCTCGGTGAGGAAGAGAGAGGATGATGTTATCCGGGATCATATACTCCTCCCTTAGCTTGGCCAAAGTATCCTGGGTGCAGACGGAGTCGGGGACTATCCTCCCGTCATGAAAAAGGGCGAAGGAGTCGGCCTGGACCCCGACTAGAGAAACCCTCTCGTCGTTGCCTCCGTCACCATTACCAGACTTAGTGGCGCCCACTTCATCACCGATCAAGACCGGGTCTTCGGGTCGATTGTGGAAACCCGACCCAACTCGCGGGTTTCGAGCGGAGCGACGGCGTTGAGCTAGCGGGGTGTAACTATCCTCCTCTCGACCCCGTTTCTTCCTCTCCGAGGTAGGGGAATCTACCACCGCGTCGGCCGCCTCCATACTGAAGAGGGTGTCGATGCTATCGGACTGGGGAGGCGAGGCAGGTTCAGGTCGAATAGGATTCGCCGCTGTAGAAGGGTTTTGTTCGGCAGCGACCTCTTGAGAAGTAGGGATTCGTGAAGGAGAAGCCATTGAAGGAAGGGAGAGTGAAGAAAAGATTTTCGAAAGATTGCAGAGAGAAAGAAAAAAGAAGCAGGATTTTTTCGGTTACAATTTTTTGAAAGTTTGAGAGAAAGTAAGTAATCACTAGTGGAGCCGGTCTATTTATAGAAGAGGGATGTCGGTTACACACTAGGAAACCAGAATCGGTGACCGGAAGAATGGGTTGAAGCGTTTTCCGCAATTAATCGGGCCAAAACGGCTCTTTTTGAAAACGAGGAACCCAATCAGCAGTCGACACATAATCAGTTATAACGTAAGAAATAAAGGTTTCCTCCTCCTAAGTGGAAGCCCAGTCAGACAAGGAAGTAAGCGGATAAGGTAGAAAATCCTTCAAGCAAACGAAAAGATCCTAACTCCGACCCCGACCCCGACAAAGTGTCAGTGTCCAAGTCAGGGGGGACTTCTGTTAACCGCCAAAATTGGCGAGGGACCAAATAAGAATTTTCCACCTCAAACACAAGAAGCAGGTGCGAACACAATCCGGATACCTCGACAGAGTGGAGCCTGATTGGCCCAAGTATGAACCTCTTTCAGCGGGATCCACCCCGCCAGCGTCTTAACTCACAACAAGGACCAAGCCCGGTTATGACCGGGCACCCTAGGGACCCCGCAACGTCCCATCAACACTACTTCCTATGGACCCCGCAACACCCCGACACAGCTTCCTATGGACCCCGCAGCACCCCGACACGGAGTTCTACTGATCATCTCATTACAAGTCAGCTACATATCCCCCTACTACCATCAGTAGGATGCTTACTAAATGTAGGCAGCCCGTTAAAGCAGAAGAGCACCAGGAAGCCGGACCCTAACACCAAGAACTAAAAACTCCACAAAAGATCCAGTAAAACGTCGCCGTACAAAGGAGGTACACTCCTTCCCGCCAGAGAGTCCTAATTTGAGCAGGACAGTACAGTAAGAATCCTACTAGGAAGGTAAGTGATTGACTCCTCCTAGGAAGGAAAGATTGGATTCAGCGCATTAAAGCTCCGAAGTTATTTCCTAAAAAAGGGAGGATCCAGCAAGCTGTCAAACCCTAGTCCGAGATTGTAGGAGTGCATGGCAAGCAAACATGACCTATATATATAACAACTTATTCACCGAGAGGAGGGGATGGAAATCGAGAAACCCTACACTCTACTTATCGACAGGCACGGATTCATCACCACCAACATCCTGATTATCGACTTCTTTTTTTTTGTAACGTAATGGTCTAGTAACTTCATAGTCAGTGTATTCATTTAATAGGAAAGAGTGATCAATAAAGCGAGTCCCTATTTGATTTCTCGTATTCTTTATCGTGCATGCATTGGCAGGGATCTAGTTGGTATCGAACTACTTGATACCCCTCCGGCCAGGATCAATCTCGATCTTGGTCCTTTTAAAGTAGTTATTTGATTTATCGTCCTCTTAACGATTTTCGGATAACACCAATCTTCTTCTTCACTGTTATCTCACGAAGAAAAAAAAAAAACAAAACCCAATCAACTCAATTATTTCAATAAATATTACAAATCAATTAATAAAAAAAATATATAAATTAACAATCAAATCAAATCTCCAACTTCATCTCTACCATCTTCACTTCATCTGAAATAGAAACGAACCTTAGAACAGCCTAAAACCGAGTGATTTGGTAGAGTGAGGGAGGTGACCGGGGTGATGGGTGGTGTGAGGGAGGCGAACGGGTGAAGAGGCGGCAAAGGTGGCGGTGGAAATCGATGATCTAGAGGTAAAAGGAAGGATTTGGGTGGTCTTTGGATTTTGAAACAGAGGAGAGACTCATCGGTGGGAGAGGTAACACAGAGGAGAGAGAGAGAGAGAGAGAGAGAGAGGGGGGATTCAGGTTTTGTATATATATAGTTTGTAATTTTTAGAAATAAGAAGGGTAAAACTGTCTTTTTAACACTTGTCCCATGCCATTGGACAACTTGGCCGAGGGTCTGGTGTGGGACAATTATTTGAGAATTTTGTCCCACCTTGTCCCACACTGATGTCGCGCCAAACGTGGGACAAGAACAGGTTGTCCCACGCTGTTCTGTCCCGTCCCGCGTACCAAATGCACCCCAAGGGAGCATCGGTTCTGGCTGAGGTAATACTCCAACTTACTTTTATTATTTCATTCTTTCTTCTGGTGAAAAACTGACTTTCTCTCTTCTGTAGGGTTTCAAGTTTGCCTTGGCCAAGGAGAGGCAGCTGCTGACCTTGAGGGAGGCTTACATTGGGGTCCAAGCCAGACTAGAAGATACTCAGCAGGAATTAATCCAGACCCAGCAAAGTGTAGCTCCCCTGCCCTAAGAAGCCAAGGACTCTAAAGAAGGGAGACAGGAGGCCTTGGTAGCTCTCAGACACACTGAACGCAGTCTGAATACTGAAACTGTCAGGTCCCTACACCGTCGAGAGGAGAGAGAGTGTGTGAAGAGGGAGAAGAAGCTGCTGCAAAGTGAGAACCAACTTTTGCGGAATACCATAGCAAGATTGGAGGCTCAAGAGGGCCCAACCTTTAAAGATGGCTACTTCACAGCCTGCTATGAAGTGGCCACTGCTTTGCCCCCTCCCTTTGACCTCCAGGCGGCCTTGAACTGGGACCGGGATCAGATCATGGCAAAGGCTGCCCAGTTAGCAAGTGGAGATCAAGATGCGGAAGCTTCTACCCCAGATGCAGCTCACACTAATCAGGGGGCTGGAATAACTGAGGGAGCAGTCCAGAATCCTCATATCCAATAAGAGCAGGTGGTGGACCCCGCGCCCTCCTTAAGAGCGATCCAGGTGGAGGATGAGTTAGACCTAACTAGATCCGAGGTTCCTACAGTAGGAGGGACCCAAATTGAGCCTACTGTTGATGAGGAAGAGGATGCTGCTCAAGAGAAGGATCCCGCTATGCTACATCTTTTACTGATGTCAATACACCTACATCGTTTCCAATAAGTAGTATATCATCAACATAAAGAATCAGGAAAACCAACTTGTCGCCCTTAATCCTTTTGTATACAAAAGGTTCGTCAAGATTCTGAATAAATCCAACACCTTTGACAGCTTGATCGAACCTTATGTTCCAGGATCTGGATGCTTGCTTTAATCCATAAATGGATTTCTGCAACTTGCATACCTTTTTCATTTGGCCCTTTTCAATGAATCCCTCTGGTTGCATCATGTAGATGCTTTCGTCAAGACTTCCATTAAGGAAAGCTGTCTTGACGTCCATTTGCCAAATCTCTAGATCTAAAGATACTGCAATGGACAAGAGTATCCTAATGGATTTAAGCATGGCCACAGGAGAGAAGGTTTCCTCGTAATCGATACCTTCTTTCTGTGTATACCCTTTAGCTACCAATCTAGCTTTAAAGGTTTCCACCTTTCCATCCATACCTCTTTTCCTCTTGTATACCCACTTGCACCCAATGGGTTTTATCTCTTTAGGCAAGTCTACAAGGGACCAGACTTTGTTATTGAACATAGATTCAATCTCAGATTGCATTGCCTTTTGCCAATGGCGACTATCAACATCCTCTATAGCTTCCTTGTACGTGTAAGGATCATCATCATCCGGGAGATTCTCCACTGATTCTCCCAGACTGATGTATCTTTCGGGTTGTGTTCTAACCCTCCCACTACGACGAGGAATGGTAGGTTGTTGATCTTGTGTTGGATCGGAACTTACAATTGGGTTTGGTTGTGTAACCTCTCGTGGAATTGTATCTCCTGACATCTCATTCAGGACAATTCTACTTCTAGGCACAAAATCATTCATATAGTCCTTTTCCAGAAATTTAGCATTTGTCGAAACAAATACTTTAAGATCTGAAGGACTATAAAAATAATATCATTTAGTTTCTTTTGGATACCCTACAAATATACATGTTTCCGAACGGGACTCCATCTTTTCTGTCTTTCCTTTTAACACATGCGCAGGACAACCAAATATCCTTAAGTGTTGTAAACTAGGCTTGCGCCTAGTCCACAACTCATGCATTGTTTTAGGAACATACTTAGATGGTACATCGTTTAAAATGTATATAGCAGTTTGTAAAGCATATCCCCAAAAAGAAATAGGAAGTGTTGAATAACTCAACATAGACCTAACCATATCCAAAAGAGTTCTATTTCTCCTTTCTGCTACCCCATTTTGTTGAGGTGTACCTGGTGCAGAAAACTGAGAAACTATCCCATTATCAATAAGATATTGCTGAAACTCACCAGATAGATATTCTCCACCACGATTAGATCTCAAGATTTTTATGTGTTTCTCAAGCTGATTTTCCACTTCAACTTTGAATGCTTTGAACATGTCAAAAGCATCCGACTTATGTCGTATGAGATACACATAGCCAAATCTCGAGTAGTCATCTGTGAAAGTGATGAAGTACTCATATCCACCTCTAGCTTGAATGCTCATAGGTCCACATACATCAGTGTGTATCAATCCTAAACATTCAGTGGTTCTGGCACCTTTGGCAGAGAACGTCCTTTTGGTCATTTTACCTTCTGATCAGGCCAAAATTGGTATGATTTTGGCCCTCATTTCCGTTTCTTTTTGCTTGATTCTCGGGCATTTACCCGTGTTTAATGTTGTTAAATTGAGTGTTTCAGGTTTTATCAGGTTTCAAGAGCCATTGGGATGAAGTTGAGGACTTATGTGCAAAAAGGCCCACAAATGGGAAGAAACAGGGCATTTTCGCCACTTAGGCAAGAGGAGGTCGCTACATGGGCGCCATGGCGACAGAGGAAATTGCAAAGCATCAAAGGGTCGCCACTTGAGGTTGCCATGGCGACCCACTCTTGCAAATGGCGACCACATAGGAATTCCAACGTAGGAATTCCAACGTGGGAATGGTCGCCATTTGGTCGCCATGGCGACAGAAGCATCCATGAGAGGTCGCCATTTGAGGTCGCCATGGCGACCTAGAAGGACAAGTGGCGACCACATAGGAATTCCAACGTAGGAATTCCAACGTAGGCATGGTCGCCACTTATGGTCGCCAAAGCGACCTTGATGGTACAAATGGCGACCTTTTCACATTTCCAAGGTCGCCACTTATGGTCGCCAGAGCGACCTAGAGGATACAAGTGGCGACCTCTACACATTTTGGTCATGATCGCCACTTGACAAATAGCGAGAAAGATGGTTTTCAGAGCGACCCTTTCATCTAACCGTTTTACGCTCCATGGTCGCCATAGCGACCAAATAGCGACCAAGGCTCCACATCAGCAAATCAAGTCGTTACCAGTACATGTCCATGAGTGAGTATATATATGGAGCGTCTCTTCATTTTCAAATATAGAAAATCAGAGCAAATTTCAGAGAATTTCCATTTCAGATCTAAATCATCATCCATGGAACATTTTTCATCATCCTCCATTTCTCTCCTTGAACTCATCTAATCCATCCAACCCTCAACACAAAACCTTGATTACTTCACTACATCATTCCTCATCCCACCATTTCTCCACCAAAATCCTTAGTAACTTTCCACCAAAACACCCACATTCCAAGACATTTCCTCAACCTCCATTCCTTGCATCTAGGAGCATAGAGGAGAAGAAGGATTAAGCTTAAAGAAGGTGACCCAAGGGTTATTTCCTTATCATTTACTTCTTTTCATTTATTGCAATTATGTGTAACTAAACCCCTAATCTAGGGGATAGATTTGAGGAACAATTGGTTGTGGGTTTAGTCTAGCTTGTAATGAATCTCTTATGTGTTCTATTCATTCAATTTAATTAGATTTCATTCATTATAATTGACTTGTATATCACTTGTTGATTGCTATCTTGAGTGGAATAATTTGTTATATATTCACATGTGGATTGACAATCTTTGTGTGATTAAGAACCCATTGGATAGGATAGATTAGTGGTGGGTATATCAACCCCACTAATCTAAGCCTCTAAGTGGTTAACATAATGAGATTGGTACATTAATGATGTTAGTAGCTTACCCACATCCAAGTGTTAATCGATCTATTCCCTAGTTCTCTCATTAATTGATTTTATCACTATTCTTATCAAGGTGTTGAGTATTCTATTTTTCATAACATTTTTGTGTATTTTCATTTGAGTAGTTTAGCATTGGTGGCTTTAGAAACCACACATTTATCAAACACTATGATTTGTTTTATTGTTCTAAGATTAGTCAATTTATCTAATTAACACTCCATTCCCTGTGGAACGAACTTGCTCACTATTTTGCTATCAAATCACATTTTAAAAGGATTAAGTGGCTTTAAAAGAGTTTTCAAGAATCAACCCAAAAATCACTATTATTACTATTTTGTTGAGTACACAAACGACCTCATCACCTTCCAAACAAGATTCACAAGTTGGTAGATCATCAACCTTTAAGTCACTCAAAGGTCCGTCACATACCAATCTTTTAATCCTATTAAGGTTAATATTACCTAGGCGTAAATGCCATAGGTAGGTTTCATCTTTTGATAATTTAACTCTTTTATGATTAGGTTCCGTTATTTCTGTGTCTAACGAGTGAGAGATATTTCTATGCAAAAAGTATAGACCGTTTTCCAATGTACCTTGGCAAATAATTTTGTCATTCTTACTAATAATAAAAACTTTATTAAAAGTAACCGAATATCCAAATTTATTCAAACAAGAAATTGAAATTAAATTCCTCTTGAATTGAGGTACATAATAAACGTCTATCAAATCTAAATGCCTTCTAGAATCCAAATAAACTCTAATATCTCCCACTGCACTTGTAGACACTAACGTTCCGTTGCCCAAGCGTAAATTGATTTCATTCTTACTCAGCCTTCTCCTTTCTTGGAAGCCCTGCAAGGAATAACAAACATGATTAGTGGCTCCAGAGTCTATGATCCAAGAATCTATAGAATCTGCCAAAAAATATGTTTCAAGATAATTTACATTACCTTCTTCCTTCTTGTTCTGGGACTTTGGGCAATTTCTTTTCCAATGTCCCTTTTCACCACAAAGGAAGCATTTCCCTTTGATCTTGGTTACTTTCTTGGTCTCCTTATTGGTAGGCCCAAGTTGTTTTTTCTTCTGTTGTTTCTTGACCTTCTGACGGGTCTTAACAGTAGCAACTTTACCAACCATATGAATCTCTTGACCTTTGCTTTTCACAAGGATCTTTTCAGCACTTTGAACATCTTGCATCACGCCTTGTAAGGTGTATTCCTTTTTGTTCAAAGTGTAGTCCAATTTGAACTGATCAAAGGAATCTGACAATGAATTGACAACCATATCAATTTTTGTCTCACCATCTATCTCAGCGTCATGCAGTTCAGCAATGTTGAGATGTGCTATGACTTTCATCATGTGATCCTTCACAGCTTGTCCAGGTTTCATCCTAAGATTCATAAAAGCAGTCACTGCCTCTCTCTTAGTCGTCCTAGACTTCATAGCAAACATCTCCTCTAGAGAAATCATTATATCAGCAGCAGACTCCATTCATTCGTGCTGCTGTTGCAACACGTCGGAGATAGTGGCCATAATATAACATTTGGCCATATCATCTAAAGTCATCCACTGCTCATACTCATCTCTTTGCATTATGCTAGATTCATTATTAGAAGTAGGTGGTTTAGGAGTAGTTAAAACAAACTTATGTTTCTCACTTTGCAGCAACAACCCAATTTTCCTTTTCCATGTGACATAATTATCTCCAGTTAAAGTGTTATCTTTCAGAATGTTCATAAGTGATGGGGTCATGATTTCTGAATAAAAACAAAACATATATAAGTAAATAATCATTATAAAGCACTTTAAATATTTATCTTGAATTAAATAAATAACTCAATCATAAAAATTCAACGGTGATCCAACACCCATAAATGTTACGCCTCCTTTGGGAGTTCGCACCATTTACTAGTTAGACTAGGTCTCACCTAATTGTTAACATAATAACTAGCGTTTTCAATTTTAGCCTTACAATTTTACTGACAAGAACTCTTGGGAGGATATCAATAAAATTACATTGAGTGTATTACCAAGATATCGACCCTCAATTTTCTCTCACGAAAATCCCTCCTTAGGGAGTAGATCTCGTTTGAGTCCATTGTCTAGTCTATCCTTGTAAGGAAGTATATTGCTAAATTCCATTCATGGACGCCCCTTGGGGGGATTACCAATAAATAATTAAGCTCAACTAACCTTGGAGGCCATAGGTGTTACAAAAACACCTTCTCCCACTCAATTATTTAAGGCGTGTGATTAAATCCCATAGAATGATTTACCAAGTTATCTAGATGCCAATTTAGATACCTAAATCATTCAATGCATGTTCATACCAAAAGAGATATATGAGTGGCACTCCTATTCTATATGTCATGTTATCATACAATAACAAATATTGTAATATTTAAGCAAAAATTAAATAGCAACAATTTTGGCCCATCCTAGAAAAACAAGTAAATTACAATTGTTTAGGAATACAAGATCTTCAAGTGGCCCATCAACCATACGCTCATCCTTCGGCCTCCTCCCTTGGGCTTGCACAGCCCACAACCCCGCAAAAAGGGGCTGCCATGCGCAACCCATAAGGCAACACAAGGCTGCCGTGCGCAGCCCACCATGTAATGGGCTTGCCATGCGCAGCCCAATCCACTCCTAGGGTGCACACGGTGCTCGTTCTTGGTTCCGGTTGCTTCACGTCTTCGATTCTTCAATGTATAACGTATTACAACTTTATTTAAACAATAAAATACTACAGAATTTTTTTTTTTTTTTAATTACTGCAGTACTTTTTACAAAAAAATAAAAAACTGCACAAAAAATAAAAATACTGCAATAAAAATACTGCACTTAAAATAAATAAAAAAATAAAACCTAGCAATTACCAAGAATGAATTATGGCGATAATAGACCATCCTTCTTGTTACAATTCCGAAACCAAAATTACATTGAAAATCTAGGACCAAAATCAAGCAATAACAATCCACATAAACATTTATAAATCCATACATCCACATGTAATTATATATGCGAATACCTAGAGTGTCATCTCTTTCTAAACATGCATAATCACAATAAAAAGAAATAAATTCACGCATATATACGTTAATTAATTAAAAGGGTTCAACCTGGCTCTGATACCAATTGTAGGGAAAAATACCGTAGTACACGCAGCGGAAGCGAGACTAAAAATAGATTTAGTAACTTTAAAAAATTTTCATTTTTATGAACCTTAACCCTTTAATTAATTAAACATATATATAATCAACAGAAGAAGAATACATTTTGTCGCATGATCCGATTGACTTACGTCAATGGTAATCCGCAAGATCTTCAATCCTAGCACGAACGTGAATCACCTAGGAGCGTGGTCTCCCTTTTTCTTTGAATTGCAAACCTGAGAATGGACAAACAAACTTTTCTTTTCTTTTGTTAGTTACAAAACAATCAAAAGAAGACTAAGATTATTCCGGTCACTTTTGAGTTCTCAATCTAATGATCGAAACTCGCGTGAACCTAAATCGATGTTGTACACACAAGCTTATTGATGAACAAGCAATTGGTGTACCATCAAAGAATAATCTATTCACTCTTTTTTGTTTTTAGTAGAATAAAATTCCTTTCTATGAGTTGAGAAGAAGAAGAAGAAGAAGGTTGAATCAAGCACCACACACACAAAACACTTGGTGGCCAAATTCTCCTTTTTTTTTCCACTTGATGGCCGAATTCTCTTCTTCTTTTCTTTTAGGGTGGCCGAAATCCTTCTACCAAAAGCACTAGGGTTGCCGCAAATTACACTCCAAAAATATAGGAGTTTTAGTTGCACCCTAATTCACTTCTAGTTTTTAAGACTTCAAACCCTAATCCAACTCATAGATATTTTACTCTTTTATTTTTTGACTAAATAAAAAGACGTCTTATTTGATTAAATAAATAAAATTAATTATTTATTTTCTTGTCAAACAATTCTTTTAATTTTAGTATACTACTACCAATAGTATAACTTTAGGAATAATATTTCCTAATCAAAAAAGATTTGTTTCTTAATTAAACAATTAATCAATAAATTAATTAATTCTTATTTAATTAAAACAATGAAACAAAATAATATATATTAGGTTAAACAAGACCTTGCTGCCCCACTTAAATAAAATGGGCCATATATTATTTTCTTATTTCATTTAATCCATTGGACTTTAAATAAAAAGCCCACATGTGAACCAGACCCATTCTTACTAAAAGAAACAAGCCCACATGCCTTTCATTAATATATTAATATAATTGAGCAGCCCATTAAATAAATAATGTGCAAATTATATTCTTAATATATTAAATGCAATTCTAAATGGACCCATAAATTGGTCCGGTAGAATATATCAAGTGATCCATACAAGTCCGTGTGGATTGGGGATCTTGGCGGGCTATCTAAATTTAAGCTTCAACAGACATAACCTAATCACAATCAATAAATGATTCACTTAAGTCCGATCGATTAATTTAACTCATTCCACTAAAGAGCTAAAATTGAACTCTTGAATAAAGACAGAAAAGGAAGATGTTCCTCATTCATACCCTAGACAATCATGTTGGAGATAGTGTATCCTCGTGATTAATATCAGTAATTGCCAAGAGTTCATAGACCGCCTATAACTCTCCAAGTTACCATAGTTACTCATATGACCACGTTTTGAACTTGGATATTTTGACTTGTCCAGAAGCCATGTTTTCAATAGACACTATCGAAAACTCAACGTTGAGATTTAATATCCAATTACCTAAAAACATCCATATGATGATATTATACTCTCATTTAATAAATGGAGCCACGATGTCCATATCTATAAATGAAGTCCTCTATCGATTAACAAATGAATATCACCAAACTATCGAGGATAGACTATGCGATATAATCGTACTCATTGATAACTCAAATGATATCACTTGCAACCATAAGTCCATCATTTATCTCAGGATTAAGATAGACTCTCCGATTGTCCTGATAATGAAAAGACTTTTATCTACTGATGGTTATAAATAAAGTATTTCATTGTGATCCAGTTCAATGCACCTAGTGCACTAGATTCTTTTGCTCGAAGACACTCCGATGATTTTAGACTCATCATATCTCATTTGATCCCACTCAAATGCTAGCAAAAGAATTCTACAACTTTAACAAAATAAAGGTGCCCAACCTTTAACTTAAGTTGTGAACAATATTCAAGACTAACTAAAGAATTGTGTCTACCACATACATATCCAGATGTACGAACAATTCTTCTTTTCTCATAGTCTTTAGACCTTATGATTATTTACTTTGACAATTATAATATTAAACTATAAATGCTATAAGATTTGTTTAAACCAGAAATCACTTTATTAATATGAAAAAGATTGTTAATTACAATATTACACTCTTGCTATTGAGCATAATCCTAACACCAGGGCCCCTGCTACTTTCATCCAAGCTAACAGAGCTTCATACTCCGCTTCGTTGTTGGTAGCTCTGAACTCAAACCTAAAGCAATGACTGCACTCAGCTCTAGCGGGGTCGGCCCAGGTTCGGAATCGGGCTAAACTCCACTATGAAGTCCGCTAGGGCTTGGGCTTTGATCGTGGTTCTTGCTTTGTATTTTATGTCAAATTGTGTGAGCTCTAGGGCCCATAGAACCAACCTGCCCGACACATCTGGCCTCTGGAGGAATTATCTCAATGGTTGATCTGTGACAACCGCGATGGTGTGAGCTTGAAAACAAGGCCGGAGCTTCCTGGATGTGGTCACCAAGGCGTAGGCGAGTTTCTCTAGTAGAGTATAGTTTTTCTCGGACTTAGTAAAAGCCCGGCTCACATAGTAGATTGGTCTATGCACCCCGTCATCGCATTCTTTCACCAAAGCTCCACTAGTAGCAACTTCAGAAACTGCTAGGTAGAGTAGGAGCTCTTCCCCCGAGGTAGGCTTTACCAGTAGTGGCGGACTTGACAAGTATTTCTTTAAAGCTTGAAAAGCCTGCTCGCTTTGCTCATCCCACTTCATCTTCTTCCCCTGCTTGATGACTTTGAAAAATGGGAGACATTTATCTGTGGAGCGGGATATGAACCGGTTCAGGGCTGCTATTCGTCCGGTTAATCCTTGTGCCTGCTTGAGAGTTGTAGGGGACTCAAGGTCTAGAATGGCTTTGATCTTCTCAGGATTAGCCTCAATTCCCCTTTCATGCCTCAATTCCCCTTTCATGCACCATGAATCCCAGGAATTTGCCTGCTGCTACCCCGAAAGCACACTTAGCGGGGTTCAACCTCATATGGTTCTGCCTTATTACCTGGAAGGTTTGGCGTAAGTCCCCTGTATGTTGTCTTGCTTCTGGAGATTTCGTGATCATGTCATCTATGTACACTTCCATGGATCTCCCTATCTGCTCCTTGAACAATTTGTTCACCATACGCTGGTAGGTGGCACCTGCATTTTTGAGTCCGAATGGCATTACCTTATAGCAGTAGAGGCCTTGTCCGGTGATAAAGTTAGTCTTGTCCTGATCTGAAGGATGCATCATGATTTGATTGTACCCCGAGAAAGCATCCATGAAACTTAGGAGCTTGTTTCCTACAGTGGAGTCAATGAGCTGGTCTATCTTAGGCAGAGGGAAACTATCCTTGGGACAAGCCCGGTTGAGATCAGTGTAATCCACACACATTTGCCACTTCCCATTAGACTTGGTTACCATAACTACATTGGCGACCCACTCGGGGTACCAGGATTCCCTGATGAATCCGGCCTTCAAGAGCTTGTCAACCTCTTCTTGGACCGTGGTGTTCCGTTCTGCATTGAAGTGTCTTCTTTTCTGCTTAACTGGCTTGAAAGTTGCATCTACTGCCAACCTGTAGGTAGCCAGGCTATGAGGAATGCCATGCATCTCCTTATGGCTCCATGCAAAGATGTCGTTGTACTCTCTGAGAAGCTCTACCAAATCCCTCTTAATTTCCGGGTCCAGACCTCCTCCTACTTTTACTGTCTTTGTCGGATCTTCTCTCCGGATCAAGACCTCCTCTAACTGCTCTGTGGGGTGCCCACTGGTCCAACCACGCTCTTCTTCTTCTGGCTCCTCCACGATTATGTCTGGCACTTCTCCTTCTTCCAAGACATAATCATCCTGCTCTATCGCTCTCGGACCTAGGTCACTGATTATCTGTGCGCATTGTTTAGCTAATGCAGCGGGGTTGGTGGACACCGCGTAACAATTGCGAGCTGCCTGCTGGTCTCCTCTTACTTCTCCTACTCCTGTTCCCACTGGAAACTTCAACAGATTATGGTAAATAGACAGCACTCTCCTGATCCCTGACAAGAAATGCCTGCCCAAGATCGCATTGTATGCAGACGGGGTGTCTACTACAATGAATTCTGTCATTATGTTTTGTTGTAGGGGAGCTTCTCCGACTATCACTGGTAGAATCTTCGTCCCCATCAGCATCACTGAATCTCCTGTGAATCCATATAGAAGAGAAGTGCAACTGTTTTAGCAAGAATTCTTCAAGTTGAGCTGCTCATGAGCCCCTTTGAACAAAATATCAACACTGCTTCCTGTATCAATTAGGACGCGATGTACCAAGCAGTTGGCGATTTGTACCGTGATTACCATAGGGTCATCATGTGGTTGAACTGTATTGTAGACGTCCTCCTCCGTGAAGATGATTTTGGTGGAGCGGGATAGATCCCGGGATCCACTACTGACTTTGAGTACCTCGTGGTCAGCATTAAATCTGGGAATCTTCCTTGCGTGATTCTTTCTTAAATTATTGGAGGTTCCAGCTAGGGTAGGGCCTCCACTAATGGTGTGGATCACCTGGATCTGCTGTATCAGATCCTTCTCCCTATCTCTCCTTCTTTCTGCTACCTCCTGCATCCCGCTCTGAACCTGTTTCCCTTCTTTGATGCTATCCCGTACCTGCTGTAAAAATTCGGTTAAAAGACCTCCCATTACCAATCCTTCAATCTGATTGCGGAAGCTGTAGCACTCTGAGGTGTTGTGCCTTATATCCTCGTGGAAGTCGTAATACTTGTATTGATTCCTCCTATCAACCGGGATTTTTATGGGACCCGGCTTTCTGAGTAGGCCCTTATCCCGAATGGCGAGATAAATAGTTTCTCGGGAAGCATTGAGAGGGGTGTAGTGATTATACCCCTCCTCCTCTCTTGCCACCCTAGATACTTCTTTCAGGGGAATCTCTCTGGGAGGTGATCTCCGAACCGGATACCTTTCCTGGTATGAAGGAATATGAGGCGGCCTGTAAGTAGACCGATTCAGAGGTTGATTCTGAAATTTCCTAGCTGGTGTGGGCTTCGGAGCTTCTTTCTTAGGGCGTGGAGCCAATCGGGCTTCATCGTGCTCAATTTTGATCCGGAGTTGTTCCTCAATGTCCACCTGTTCCAGAGCCCGGTTGTAGGCTTCCTGGTACGACTCTAGAGGATGCTTAGCAAATGACCGGAATAGTCTACCAGCCCATAAGTTCCTCCGGAAGTTGGCTAGAGTCTTCTTCTCGTTGAATACTCCCATCTGGACGACCTCCTTATGGAATTTCTCCACATAAGATCTCAGAGTTTCACCCCGCTCCTAAACCACGTATTGCAGCAAGATAGGATCCTTGGGACGGGGTTTGATTCCCTGAAACTGTGCACAGAAAGCTTTGGTGAGTTTAGAAAAATAATCGACACTACCTGGTGGTAATTTTTTGAACCATGTCTTGGCACAGTCAGTCAATGTTGAAGGAAACATTCTGCACATGGCCAACCTGGTCGCACTTTGAACCTCTATCTGGTGGACAAAGCTTTCCAGGTGGCTGATAGGATCTTCTGTCCCGGAATACTTCTCTGAAGGCATCCTGAATTTGGGGGGTAATCCTGCCTCCCTAACTCTCTTGGAGAAAGGTGCATTCATCTCACTCAAGGGGTTCTTCTGGATCCCTTGATGCTTTCCTTTCTTTAACTACTCCAACTTATTCGCCATCCTTGTCATCTGATCCTCCAGGCGCTAAGACTTTTTGGTTCCGGATCGGGCTACTGAAACCTCTTCATCCGAAGACTCTGAATCAATGACTACCTCCTTTCGCTTAGCTCTCTGATGCTTCTCTTTGGAGCTCCTTTGGGATTTGGCACTTCCTTCCGAATCGGGATGCGGATCCCTCTCCTTTGCCCTTAGCTTTGGTGGAGACTGAATCCTCCTAGGAGGAACCTCAATTGCAAACTTCACTAGCCTGGGTCTGAGTTCCGCCTGCCGGATTGGGAGAGGTAGACCCAATCGGTCAAAAATTGGTACCCGAATACTTGGGCCAGCATCTCCTGGGATCCCGGCTGCTTCAAAGGGGATCCCCTAGGCTATCATTCGAAGTCGGATAGCTTCTACATAGGCTGCAGCATGCTATTCTAAGACATCTCGATTGACTTCCTGCCTAGCGGGGTCTTGAGGGGTAGTGCCTACAACCGGTGGGGGCACTGGTGGAGGGTTCTCATTCCTGGTGCCCTTACCCTGCCTCTGGGCTCTTTTAGTGGAAGCAAGGGACTGGAGTCCTAATGGCTCGAGATGACCCATGGAGGATTAGAGTCTCATTCTGAATATCTTTGGATGGAAATAGGCTGTTTTGAACAATGGTTGGGATTGTTTCCCACAGACGGTGCCAAAAGTGTTATCTGAAAATCGTTAATGGGATGGAATTCCAAATAACAACTTTAAAAGGACCAGGATCGAGATTGATCCTGGTCGAAGGGATATCACGTAGTTTGATACTGACTATGTCTCTATCAATGCAAGTACGATATGGAATACAAGAAATCAAACAAAAAATAAGCTTTTATTGATCGTCCCTTTGCATTACAGATATATGAACTATGTATTTAGGGGTTACAGCAATGTATGGAGATTTGGTAAGTAATGGAGATGGTGGTGATGGTGAATCTGTGCCTGTTGATAAGTAGAACTTGAATGTAGAGTTTCTGGAGCCAATTTTCTCCCTCCCACTGATGCATAAGTAGTTACATATATATATATATATATCATGTTGCTTGCCATGCACTCCTTAAATTTTGGTCTAGGGTTTGGCTAACGCAGGATCGTTTTCTTTTTAGGAGATAATCTCAGAGTTTAATGTGTAGAATCTAGTCTTTCCTTCCTAGGAGGAGTCAATCTCGTAGGTAAATCTTTCCTTCCTAGGAGGACTCTAGATGTGCTGACCTGCTCAAAATAGGACTCTCAAGCAAGAAGGAGTATATCTCCTCTGTTTTATTTGAACGGCGACGTTTTAATGTGGAGCTTTTAATTCTGGCATAAGAGTCTTGCTGTTTGGTATCTTCCTGCTTGGCAGGGTAGTTATTTCAGAAAGTGCAAGCCAGTAGGCATCCAGATGATAGAGTAGGGGATATCTAGCTGGTATCATACCGGGATGCTTTAGTGGTACTCCATGTCGGGGTACTACGGGGTCTGTAGGAAGCTGTGTCGGGGTGCTATAGGGTTCATAGGAAGCCCGGTCATAGCTGGGTTGGATCCCGCTGTGAATTCTAGTTAGTAGTCCAGCTCACGGCCATATTTCTAAACTAAGATCCTGGCGGGGTCCTTAAGAAGCTGAGGAGAAACCAGACTGGACCTCGCTGGAGGGGGTATGTATTCGGACCAGTCGAAGCTCGCCTTTGTCGGGGTAGCCGGATGGTGTCTGTACTCCTATATTCTCCTTGTGTTGAGGTGGAAAATTCTTCCTTGGTCCTTCGCCAATTTTGGCGGTTAACATGTGAAATGATGCAAGTGATGTTCTAACTACAAGTAATGTGAACAAGTATGAAAACCATATGAGAATCAAACTAGAACATGGTACATGATTGATCGAACCAAAATTGGTATGATTTTGGTCCCCATTTCCTTCTCCTTTTGCTTGATTCTTGGGCATCATTCCGTTATTTAATGGTGTAAATTAAGTGTTTTCAGGAATTTATAGAGTTTAGGGGCATTGGAGTAATTTTGGTGAAACAGGGGTAAAAGTGTAAATTATGAAGGAAAGAATGACGTTTTCGTAATTACAGAGGGGTTCAGGGATCTGTCCGTAATTTGCCAAGAGAACCAGCCAAGCAACGCCACGTCATTTAATGAAACGGTGCGTTTCATGCTTCTAAACGCACCCCAGCTGATTTCTAAGTGCACCCCTAAAGAGAGACGCAGCCCATGCCACGTCATTTAATGAAACGGTGCGTTTCATGCACCTAAATGCACCCCAGCTGCTTACTAAGCGCACCCCTATTAAGACAAAAGAAGAGACAGCTGTGCACACCCCACCTTACTGCTAAATGCACCCCCCTTTAGGCCTAATCTGCTGCAGCCCTATTTACACCCCACCTACCTGCTAAATACCCCCCAAAACTATTCATCTTCTTCTCCAAACGAGCAGCAGCCATGGCTCAACTCACCAAACCCTTGGCCGACCGGAAATGGGCTCAAACGGACCTACCGGTGGCCGGTTTCCGGTCCAAAATTACGGCAAAGTCAACGGCTTCACCGTCGCAACAATTCCGGCCCTTCAATTGGCCGGAATCCGGCCATCCATTTCTCACCAAATTGTTCCCATTTTGCCCCTTTGTCTTGCCACGTCACCAATTGGGTCGCCATTTGTCATTCGAGGTCGCCATGGCGACAGGGAGTTGATTCCCACACCTGATGAGGTCGCCATTTGCATCCCAAGGTCGCCATTTATGACCAAACCGCGACCTCAACTGTGTTCATCTCTGATTGGCCAATTTTGGCTGGCAAATTACAAAATGCACCCCCTGTTGGACTAAATGGTAATTTGCCATGGTCAGGGGGTGTTTTGGTAATTTGCCACCCGAGACCTAATTTGAAAATCCTATAAATTCATCACATTTTTCCTCTTTTGGACATCTCTTGACCACCAAGAAACCTCCTTTCTACCATTCCTAATCTCTCCATTTCTCTTCTACCTAAGCAAAAACATCTAGATTACTTCACCTAAATCATTCCTCTCCTTCCATTTTCTCCACCCCTTTCCTTTGTCACTTTCCATATGACTCCACCTATCTAGACATATCCTCAACACCCACTCTTTGCACAAGATTCAAGCAAGGAAGGATCAAGGAAGGATGAAGCTTACAAGAGAGACCCAAGGGTGATTTCTCTCCATTTTACTTCCTTTTCTTGTTTGTAATTATGTGTAATTAAAACCCCCATTTTAGGGGATGATTTGAGAGACTTTTTAGACATGAGTATTTATTAAAGCTTTGAATATTATGTTTGCATGATTTAAGTTTTATTTACTTTTTAATTAGATCTTGCACTTATGTGATTAAATGAGTATTGACACACTTGTTGATTACAATATGTGTAGGATTTATTTGTGATAAAATTGATTGAGTTATTGACACACTTGATTGATTAGAGCACATAGTGAATAGGATAGGCTTTTGGAGGGGTGATCAACCTCGATTGCCTAGACCATTTGATTGTCACTAACCGATCCCGCCGTGACCCCCTTTCCTTAATCGGCTAGGCATTGCGGTGGGAAGTTGTTTAGGGTTCGTAGTGACGGTCTAAACAACACATTCGAATGAGATCGGTCCTTGATTGTGTAGATAGTGCATTAAAGAAGCCATGTATGAATTGCTCATTGTCCATTAGCTACTCTATCATTTCCCTAGAATTCCTATTAATTGTTTATTCCATATTTCTTATCTAGATTTGTTGAGTGATCGAACCAAAATTGGTATGATTTTGGCCCTCATTTCCTTCTCCTTTTGTTTGATTCTCGGGCATTATCCCGTGATTTAATAGTGTAAATTAAGTGTTTTCAGGAATTTATAGAGTTCGGGGGCATTGGAGTAATTTTGGTGAAACAGGGGCAAATGTGTCAAATATGAGGGAAGTTTTGAGTTTATTGCGAATTTAGAAGACTGCAGGGGTACTGTTCGTAATTGTCCAAGAGAAGCAGAGAAGTGCGCCACGTGGTCAGACCAAACGCTGCGTTTTGAAGATAGGTGTGGGCTTCTGAGACAGCCCCAGTTCCCTTCTAGGCGCACCCCAAATGCAAAGCCACGCCCAATCATCCTAAACGCTGCCGTTTTATTAAAGGAAAAGAAGAATTGAAACTGGGCCTGATGTGTGGCCCAAGACGCGCGCCCAAAGTTGAAGCCCAATTGCAAAACGCCACCGTTTGGTTAAATGAAGGGGATCTGATTTTTGGGCCTGAAATGTGGCCCAAACGTGGCCCAAACGCTTAGCCTACCCACACCCTATTGCACCTGATTACACCCCATTTAGCAGCCCATTTCACCCCATTTTTAGACAAAGGCAGCAGCCTATTTACACCCCACCTAACTGCTAAATACCCCCCAAACCCACTATTCATCATCTCTTTCCTTCAGTCACGCGTGCAGCAGCAGCCCCTAAACGCCGCCGTTTTGCGTCGCAAGGTTTCCGACCGATTTTCGGCCTCTTTTTGGCCGGAATTAATGCCAAATGAACGGCAAGATCACCGGCTCTCTGATCGCAACAAATCCGGCGTCCCAATCAGCTGGAATCCGGCAGCCCTCTCTTTCCCATTTTGCCCCTTTGTCTTGCCACGTCACCAATTGGGTCGCCATTTGTCACTCAAGGTCGCCATGGCGACAGGGAGTTGTTTTGGCTCCAGATTCATCGCCATTTAGGGTCGCTCTAAGGGTCGCCATTTGAACATCAAGCGACCTCTTTGCTGTGCAATTCTGATTGGTGGGGCAAATTACACAATGACCCCCTCTGTTGGACTAAATGGTAATTTGCCATGGTCAGGGGGTGTTTTGGTAATTTGCCACCCGAGACCTAATTTGAAAATCCTATAAATTCATCACATTTTTCCTCTTTTGGACAACTCTTGACCACCAAGAAACCTCCTTTCTCCACCATTCCTTTTCTCTCCATTTTCTCTCCTACCTAAACTTAACATCTAGATTACCTCCCCAAATCATTCCTTTTCTTCCCATCTTCTCCACAAATCTCCTTAGTCACTTCCCATTTGACTCCACCTATCTAGACACCTCCTCATCATCCACTCTTTACACAAGGAGCATCAAAGGCAAGGAAAGGATCAAGCTTACAAAAGGTGGCCCATGGGTGATTTCCTAATCTTTTACTTGCCTTCCCTTTGATTGTAATATGTGTAATTAAATCCCCTTTCTAGGGTTTTGATGTGAGAACATTTGGATTGGGATTTGCTTAAGCTTTAATATATTGTAATTTCTATTTGTGTTCTATTCATTTTATAATTAGATTCTTTGCATTATGTAATTGACATGTATACCCACTAGTTGATTATAATCTTGCTTAGGATAATTTGTTATATAATCTTGATTGGATTGACAACCTTGATGGATTGAGAACTTAGTGAATAGGATAGATTGTCGGAGGGTATATCAACCACGATAATCTAAACCGTTAATTGTAACAAATCGATTCCGCCGTGACCCCCTTTCCTTAATCGGTTAGGCATTGCGGTGGGAAGTTGTTTAAGGTTCATAGTGATGGCCTAAACACATTTTAGAAATCAATTGGTTAACATTTACGAGATTCGTTCACTAAGGTAGCTTGATAAGCATTTCCCGGTAATTCATTTGTGATCCCATTAATTCCCTAGCTATTCTCTTAATTGTTAATTCCATTTATCTTATCTAGATTTGTTAAGTACTCTTTTATTAGTTTATTAGGTTTATTTTTCATGTATGTTTGATGGCTTGACAACCCATCCAATCATCCATATTTTTATGATTTATTTTATTGCATATAGATTAGTTAATTTATTCAACTAATCACCTTATTTCCCTGTGGAACGAACTCTAAGCTTACCACATTACTCATTTTCAAATCTTAAAATATATTGCGTAAAGATTCATTTTGTAACATTCTTTTGGTAATTCGCAATTTGGTAACGACACAAAAAGCGAGTCATCATTGAGCATTCCATTTTATTAGTTTTATTAGGTTTATTTTACATGTATGTTTGATGGCTTGACAACCCATTCACTCATCCATTTATCTATGATTTATTTTATAGCATTTAGATTAGCTAATTAATTCAACTAATCACTCTAATTCCCTGTGGAACGAACTCTAAGCTTACCACATTACTCATTTTCAAATCTTAAAATATATTGCGTAAATATTCATTTTGTAACATTCTTTTGGTAATTCGCAATTTGGTAACGACACAAAAAGCGAGTCATCAATGATGAATGAAGCATACAAGTATGATGGGTTTTGCTGTTTTGAGAAATAAAAGAGTGATCTTGATACCTTGGCTTTGAAGACACTTAGAAGCTTTCAAAAAGATGTAATTTTTGCTCTAAAAAATTAGCCAAGGCAAACAAGACATATATATATGAGATCCAAGTGAAGTGACATCGTTTTGGAAAAATTGCCTGAAAGCGCGTGATCGGCGGTTTCAATCGGTGGTCAGGCCGTCAATATCAAATCGCTGAATGCGAAACGACACCACTGGAATGGATCGACGGTCAAGTGTGAGCCACCGATCTAACCACTGAATTGGGACAGAGAACCCAAGTTACAAACGGCGTTTAATTCGGCGGTCAGGCCGCCGAATACAAACGGCGATTTCTAACCTGTTTAAAATCCAATCACTTGCAAACGGCGGTTTAGAACGGTGGTCAGGCCACCGATCGTAACCGCAGAACAAGTCCAGAACTCTCTAGACTAAAACGGCGGTTTCAATTCGGTAGTCATGGCCGCCGATTAAATCGCCGCTTCACCACTGATGGTGAAACCAAAGGAGAAGCCAAGGCCATTCTCCGAAGGCGATCTTCACACAACAACAAGTAACAACAACATGCAAGGGTTGTGAGTGTGTGTAGCTATATCTCTTCAAATAAGAAGTCACGATCAAGTAGCTACCTTCCATGAAGCTCTTGAAAACCACAATGAAGTCCTTAAGCATTTGAGAAGAAAAATTCAATCCTAAGCTACCCTTACAAGATTGAACTCCATTGTGATTTTGTCAACGAAATAAGCCAATTAAAAAGTGAGGCACTTACAATCTCATCAACAGAACTCCTTAACTCTTGTCCATTAAAACTCC
>CATOZR010000189.1:0-51205 GCA_954870605.1 Acer campestre
AGTTGGCTTCTGCGAGAAGCTTAAACACCTCTTTGAGCATAATCCTGTGAAGACTGAAGCTCCGGTCTCTGTCGTCCCAAACCTACGGATAATAGAAGTGATCAACTGCAATGCGCTTAGGGTGCTTCCCCTGAGTGATCTGAATAAGAATACCATACAAGAGATAAGAGGCGATGAACTTTGGTGGAGCATATTGGAACAGGGCAGTGATAACAATACTAAGGAACGTCTACAGAGTTTTTTCAGACCTGTCAGGGCTGAAAAAATCCAACCTGAAATTTATCGGGATGATCTGGATCAAGCCTCAATCTACCAAATGGTGATACCCTGCAAAATCATAGTGAAAGATACATGAAAAAGATGAATTGTTATGAAAAGAAGGTGTCGGCAATATTAGAAATCATGTGCGCGAACAGGGATGGAGCCAGAAATTATTTCGTAAAATATAATTAGTTATATAATTAACTGTAGAGAAAATTAATTAAAAATGCCGTTAATGTGTATTCATTTGTCAATTGACACATTATTAGTTGTCAATATGAGGTTGGTCCAATGATAAAACTTCTCACAGTCTCACACTACACCATAAGATTGCGGGTTTGAGTCATTTCCTCTCCCCAAAAAACCCGAAATTTATGTAATAGTGTAATTCTTTTTCTTAAAAAAAAAAAAAGAAGACACATTAGTAGTTGAAATACAAGTTGATTTATAGAGTTGCAAAGTCTAAAATTACTCTAAAAATAATGTAGTAAAACGTTATGGCCCTTTATTCAATATTCAATAATAATGTTTACTGTTTAGGAGTTAGAAAACTAATTAAAATTTAAATTGTACTCATAGTATTTTTCTAACATCCAAAAACTAATTTAATTTAAAAAAATTTATAAAGTTTGTTTGATAAAATATCTTAATAGTTAAACATAAATTGGTGTATATGTTTTTGAAATATTTTAATAATTCGGGGTTTAGAGAGGGGGAGAGACCCGAATCCACAACTTCGTGGTGTGGGTGTGAGAGACATACAATTGGGTCACCCACATCTTATCTAATATATATATATATGTTTGGTTGATATGTTTTTTTTTTTTTTTTTTTTTTTTTTGACATTATCTATCTACATATCTAGACCAGGTATTTTATTTTATTTTAAGTTTTTTGCCATTTATAGGATTCGAGCCGCCGACTTTAGAGTCATTTACTCAAACCCCAAGCTCGTACATCTACTAACTGAATTATATAAAATATAATATGGTATTAGGGTGATGAGTGAGATAATTAATATCGTAAGAGAAAATAAAATTATTTGAACGAGAATAATATTAGTTAAGATAGAACATATATGTTATGATCGAATTTCATTTATATTTAAGATACAATGAAAATAAATACTATATTTAAAATCCTTGTTTATAGTAAAACTAGAAAAATAAGAAATAAATAAGGGTAAAAGCATAACAATCTAAGAATTAAGGATATTACAAAAGTTAAAACATAGGAAATTCCGTCCCTGTGTAAGAAGGCTTTTACAGTTCACTTGTATTTTTTTTTTCTGTATTGGGACCTTTTAGCTATAAAGTAAGTTAATTACATAATCATTCATGTTTTTATGATATAATTAATTGGGCTATAAAGTAATTACCTAACCAATTATATCGATCTATTACTGATTGACACCTTGATAGTAGCTAATGACAACTAAATTAATAGTTGACTTTAACATTCTTCATTGTAGTTCAACATCAAAATATTATAATCGAATCTCAATTCATCTAAAAAGAGGGAGAGATGAAATATCTAACTGACCTCAGAAACAACCTGAAGAGCAGAGCATGCTCTGTTTTCATTTCTTATCTATTGTTTTGTTTACTAACGACACGTCGTTGCAATGTCGGTCAAAAGATGAACATTTAAGTTCGACCTCGCTAGCGCGCGAGTCACAAGGACTAGCACAGCGGCAAGTGAGGGTATCGTTCCGCAGGGAGGTGGGATTCGCCAACCGTCACCGGTTCTAGCTATTATTACAACACTCCGAGAGAACTCGTGTGTTGCGTTTGTGGAAAAGCAAGTAATAATATAAATAAATAAACTAACTACCGTAATATATACATGGATAGGATGAAATGGAGAGATGGCATGAAATGTGGTTACACTAAGGAAATGATTCAACCATAACAATCCTCTCAATTAAGTGCTAGACTCACTTAGTCCCTCAATGTGCAAGTATATCATAGGCTCGTATCCCCTTAATTGATCTCTAATCTCTCTCGAGTCTTAGAAATCACATCCACATAATGCATGGATTCATTAAGTACTTTGGGACACCTACACAAGCTCTGTATGCCAACCTAGTGATCTCTCAACTGTCTGGTCATATACAGTGGTTATTTCGTTGGGCATGTAATGCACAACCGCGTGGGCCATACTACAGCCAATAATTCATTCACAATGGCTAACCAAATACGGGATGGCAACCAAGTAAAAGCATTAAGAATACGAGATACCCATACAACACGTATGTTATATGCTCGTGTCCCCTTAATTAATCTCTAATCTCTCTCGATGTTTTAGAGATAATATCCATGCATAAATGATTGGATTCATTAAGGACTGTGGGATACACACACGAGCTCTACACGCCAGCCTAGTGATCTCTCAACTTACTGGACAAATGTAGAGGATATCACGCTGAGCATGCTAATGTGAACCACGCAATATATAACACACAGCCTAAATATCATCCACAAGGTGGCCAACCGAGTAAAAGCATTAAGCAATGAAATACCCCATATAACTACACAAGCACAAGAGGAATTCAATTTGTCCTTACTCTTGATACGGATTCGGTTTTATCAATCCCCCTAGGATGGCTAGATATGGGAAACAAGGTTACCAAACAACAATGTGCAAATAAGTTGGTTGTTATACATTAAGAACATTCAATATGGGTTAAGGGTTCATCCTCTTGATTTGGGAATTATCCCTAAATCAATTTACTACCCAATCCGGTCAAGGATGAATAATTGTGTCTTAAAAAGACCCATTAAGCACAAGGATTTGAACCAAGGCCAATTTAGCAACTAAATGCCTGAACTGAAACCTTTCCACTCTTTGGAGCTAAATCTCTAACACTCCAATTACTCTAAACATGGCATTTTGGTCATCCATTAATCAATCAACAATCATGGGATGCTAAATTACTCCTACATTAAATTACTCTACTCCTAATCCCAATCATGGACACATATCAATTTCGGACCTCTACACACATGGATATTGTAATTAAAGCTTAAAACATGTAATTAGCAAAGAGTAAAACAAAACCCACATGAATTTAAGGACAAACAACATATATAACACAAGTGTAGGGTTTACAATATTCCCCAAATCGGGGTTACACATCAAAGAAACAAGAAATACAAAGAAATGAGTAAATAAGAGCAAACCCTTGAAGACAAGTCCTCCAAAGATGCTCCAAACCTTCCAAGCTCGGATTTGGTTCGAAAACCACTCCTATTTCCTTGCAAACTGCCCTAAGATGGATGGATGAAGTGTGAAAATGGTGGTGGAGGTGTGTGGTGAGCTCTCATGGAGGAAGAACCTCCATGGGAGTTTGGATTCTCTCCTTATTTGGTGAAGAAAGTGAAGAAGATGAAGAAGATGGAAGAGAGAGAGAGAGTGGGGCGGAAGAGAGAGAGAGGAGAAGTTGGGGATTCTGGTAAACTGAGAGAAAAAGGGGGTATATATAGTGGGGGGGGGGGGGGTGCTTAGGGAATAAATAAGGTGAAAGAACGAGAATGCCTGATAACTCTGATTTTTACATATTGTGTAGCCCCTTACTTTCATCTTTTATGCTTGTTTCCCGGGTAAAACTGGGTATTTAACGGCTTAAATAAGTGTTTCAGGATTTATTCCAGCTGAGGGGCGTTTTTGCATAAAAGTGGAACTATTGGGGTAAAAGTGTAATTTTAAAAACTTAGAATTCTGCGCCCTATTTTGCGTTTAGGGGCCGCAGAATTCTTGGCAGAGCTTCACTTTTTTGCAGTTTTGCGGCCTAGGGCGCAGAATAGGGCGCATAAAGCATGAATTTGTGTTTGGTGAAAGCTTCCTGCAGAAGGCTCAACTTGCGGGGGCCATATCTCTCTCCTCAGAACGAATTGGGTTTCGGTCTATATATGGTTGGAAAGCTCCAGAAGTCTTCTTTCCAACGGTTCTTCAAGATCATGATTCCGTTACTCGTGGAGAAAGTTATGCCCGTTTCCGTAACGGTGCGCGCTGCTGGAAACCCATCCGCGAGAGGCCCAATTTTCAGCCACTTTTGCAAGGGCATTCTCGTCCTTTCACCCAATTTATGCCCTAAGCCCCCTCTCCACTATATATACCCCCCTTTTCTTCAGTTTTTCAGAATCCTAACTTCCCCTCTCTCTCTCTTCCGCCCCACTCTCTCTCTCTTCCA
This sequence comes from Acer campestre, assembly GCA_954870605.1. NCBI lineage: Eukaryota > Viridiplantae > Streptophyta > Magnoliopsida > Sapindales > Sapindaceae > Acer > Acer campestre. The sequence continues at coordinate 4,454 of CATOZR010000189.1, forward strand.
TCTTCTTCCATCTTCTCCACCAAATAAGGAGAGATCCAAGCTCCCATGGAGGTTTTTCCTCCATGGGAGCTCACCATACACCTCCACCACCCTTTTTACACTACATCCACCCATCTAGGAGTAGATTACAAGAAGAATGGAGTGGTCTTTGGACCAAAAACGAGCTAGGAAATCAAGGAGAGCTTGGAGGAGTTGTCTTCAAGGGTTGTCTCCTTTACACTCATTTCTTTTTGTATTTCTTGTTTTCCTAGATGTAATCACCAATTTGGGAATTTTGTAAACCTACACTTATTGCAATATATGTATGATTGTTCTTAATTTTCTTTGAGTTTTGTTCTACTCTTTGCTTATTCATGATTAAATCTCTTGTTGTGATATTCATGAGTGTGATGGGTCTAAATTAATGTGTCCATGAATGGGATTAGGAGTAGTGTAATTTAATTTAGGAGTAGAGTAATTTAGCATCCCATAATTGTTGATTAATTGATGGATGATCCAAAATACCATGTTTAGAATGATTTGAGTGTTGAGTATTAGCTCTAAAGAGTGAGAGAAGTTTGATTGATGCATGTACTTGCTAAATTAGACTTTGGTTCAATATTCTTGTACTTAATGGGTCTTTGTTTTCAAAGGCACAATTGCTCACCCATGGTTTGGGTTCGGTGATGGATTGATTTAGGGATAATTCCCAAATCAAAAGAATGAACCCCTAGCTTAAATTGAATGGTCTTAATGAATAACAATCAACTTGTTGCATGTAGTTGTTTGGTAAGCTTGTTTCCATTTTTAGCCATCCTAGGGAGATTGATAAAACCGAATCCGTATCTAGAGCAAAGACAAATTGAATTCCTCTTTTGCTTGTGTAGTTATAGGGGTATTTCATTGCTTAATGCTTTCACTCGGTTGGCCACCTTGTGGATGATATTTAGGCTGTGTGTTATATATTGCGTGGTTCACATTAACATGTCCAGCGTGGTATCCTCTACATTTGACCAGTAAGTTGAGAGATCACTAGGCTGGCGTGTAGAGCTCGTGTGTGTGTCCCACAGTCCTTAATGAATCCAAGCATTTATGCATGGATGTTATCTCTAAAACATCGAGAGAGATTAGAGATTAATTAAGGGGACACGAGCATATAACATACGTGTTGTATGGGTATCTCGTATTCTTAATGCTTTTACTTGGTTGCCATCCCGTATTTGGTTAGCCATTGTGAATGAATTATTGGCTGTAGTATGGCCCACGCGGTTGCGCATTACATGCCCAACGAAATAACCACTGTATATGACCAGACAGTTGAGAGATCACTAGGCTGGCGTACAGAGCTTGTGTAGGTGTCCCAATGTACTTAATGAATCCATGCATTGTGTGGATGCGATTTCTAAGACTCGAGAGAGATTAGAGATTAATTAAGGGGATATGAGCCTATGATATACTTGCACATTGATGGACTAAGTGAGTCTAGAGCTTAATTAGGAGGATTGTTACGGTTGAATCATTTCCCTAGTGTAACCACATTTCATGCCATCTCTCCATTCCATTCTATCCATGTATATATTATGGTAGTTAGTTTATTTATTTATATTATTACTTACTCTTCCGCAAACGCAACACACGAGTTCTCTCGGAGTGTTGTAATAACAGCTAGAACCGGTGACGGTCGGCGAATCCCACCTCCCTGCGGAACGATACCCTCACTTGCCGCTGTGCTAGTCCCTGTGACTCGCGCGCTAGCGAGGTCGAACTTAAATGTTCATCTTTTGACCGACATCGCAACGACGTGTCGTCAAAGTGGCGCCGCTGCCGGGGAGGTGGCTTATTCGTTGATAGTTACTAGTTTTAGCTTAGGTTCTGTAAATATCTTAGATTTATTGCTTTTTATTGCTTTGCGGAGTAGTTCGTTATGTTGAAAATAAACATCTCTTTTACTCATGCTATTCATTGTGTGATCGACAATGTTTAGGCTAGGTTTGGGGGTGTAAGTCGTGTTGTTTTTCTTATTTTTGTTTAAAGCATATGCATTTGATTTTCTTTGAGTTGTTTTTTTTTTTTGCAAGGAAAGAAAATTTCAGGTCGGATGGACCACACAACTCAAGAGAGCTTCGCGTATGCTTGGTTGGTTCGAATAACCACTCGCGAGGGCTTACGCTTCAAGGGTATAATGCTTTGCTAATTTTTGTGATTTTTATTTATGTTTAGATCTAAGAGTGGATATGTGTTGTGCTTAGATCTTAGGATTTTTAGGGTGTTGTTTTAGAAAATTTTCAAATCTCTGCAAAAAACTGCCCTGTTTTGAATATTTTTGAGGCAGATGTTTCATTAAAACTGTACTCATTGGTGAGGAAATTAATTTTTTCGCCCGCATTGCGTTCTTCGATTTTTCGTGCTGATTCCGAATATATAAAGAGCGTAAAATTCTGGGTTGTGGATCAAAAGTTATGAGCATTTCTTCGACCAAAGGTCATGGGCAATGCCCTGTTTTTCGAAATTGTGCTTTCACTGTTTTCATCGTCCATTTTCACACTTTTCCCATTCGAATTTTGAAATACTTTTTAAATGAAAAGTGTGTATTTATATGTCTACTCTATGGTGTAAAATTTTTGAGAAATTATTTTAAGTGCTTTTAAAGATATGCACCAAAAAGTGGACATTGGACGACTTTAAATTTCGACAGTTTTTGAAATCTTTGGCTTCCATGTTGAGTTGTTTTTCTTTGTGTGCCGGAAGAGACATGCATTGTATGCTTTTAGCTCCGTGCATCACTTAAATTTGCTTGTACAGTGCCAATCTTTTGATGTTGAGGTGGATGAGACATCTATGTTTGTTTAGCCTAGGAAAATAGTGGAGACTACCCTAGTGAAGTTTCGAGCCTATTAGCGCCAAATTCAGAGGGTATATTTTGTTTCTACTCTTTAAACACTCTTCGACTTTGTTCTTAATTGTGATCTCATTGTACATATATACATTTTGCATTGATTGCCATAGAACTAAATAATGTGGACTGCTTGTTGAGATTTGTATTCCCTTGTTAGATGGACTTTTAGAAATGATTTTGGGCTTGAGTGTATGCGTAACTACTAAAATAGCCTAAACACTCCCACACCCATATATTCATTGCAAATTGAGGCCAAACACTACACCCCCAACCATTCCCTAGTTATTGATCATGTTAAGGTGTATAGCTTAATAGAAGTTATGTATTGTAAAGCTCTAATTTTTGTGATTAAAAGTGTGTACTTAGGCAAATGTATGTAAATTGTGCTAGGCAAAGGCTTACAAAAAGAAAAAAAAAAAGAGAAAAAAAAAAAAAGAGAGAAAAAGAAAAAGAAAAAAAAAAGAAAAAAAAAAAAGAAAAGAAAAGAAAGAAAGAATAAGTGTTGAAATATAAAACACTTAAGCCTTCTAGTTCTTCAAATGTGAAGTTACTCTTAAATATGAGTACAAATGTCGCACAAATGTGCAATGTAAATTTTATAGCCTGGACGCTTGTAGTGTTAAGTGTAATAGAGCTATTTTTGTTGTATTGTAATGTGTAAACACCTTGACGTGGTTAATAATTTTATCCTTCTCACTCCTACCATATATTCCATCCCATACACCTTCACAAATCACCTTGGCCACAATATAAAGTGAGGGAAAGCCCATTTGATCTCTTAGGAAGTCTATATTGGGAATGCGAGTCGATGCATGCTCTTTCCACGTTCATGGCATTTCAATTCCTCCATGAGATCTATCACTATAAATGTGCTTTTATTGAAATACTCATATGTGATATATTAGATTCCGGTACATAAACTCATTCGCATATGTTTGATTGAGAGTGATCGCCCAGGTTATGAGTGGAAAAATCAGACTGAAATCCAGGGAGGATTAGAGTCAAGGCGAATTTCATCTTAGGCAATTCGAGCGTAGTTGTTCTGTAAACCGAAAACATCTTAAGTATTGGCATACTTGCATTGTGTGATGCATTGTTATTAATTGGTATATTTGAGATACTAGCATGCATGTGTAGTCTTTGCTTGGTATGTTTGGAGTGCATCTCAACTTTTCTTGCAGAGTATACGTTTGTGGGTGTCGTAGCTGTAAACCCTCAGGAGACTATAACTCCTCCTCTAGGGATCGCCTAGCGGTTTAAAGGCTTGTGGCACATGCTAAGTGCCACCGTGTTTCCTACGGAAGTGGACTAGCCTAGTTTTTATTTTTTATTCATTTTAGTTTGTTTTGCTTGTTTTGTTTTATTTTCATATTTGTTTTGTTTTGCTCGGGGACGAGCAAAAGATAGGTTTGGGGGTGTGATAACTCTGATTTTTACATATTGTGTAGCCCCTTACTTTCATCTTTTATGCTTGTTTCCCGGGTAAAACCGGGTATTTAACGGCTTAAATAAGTGTTTCAGGATTTATTCCAGCTGAGGGGCGTTTTTGCATAAAAGTGGAACTATTGGGGCAAAAGTGTAATTTTAAAAACTTAGAATTCTGCGCCCTATTTTGCGTTTAGGGGCCGCAGAATTCTTGGCAGAGCTTCACTTTTTTGCAGTTTTGCGGCCTAGGGCGCAGAATAGGGCGCATAAAGCATGAATTTGTGTTTGGTGAAAGCTTCCTGCAGAAGGCTCAACTTGCGGGGGCCATATCTCTCTCCTCAGAACGAATTGGGTTTCGGTCTATATATGGTTGGAAAGCTCCAGAAGTCTTCTTTCCAACGGTTCTTCAAGATCATGATTCCGTTACTCGTGGAGAAAGTTATGCCCGTTTCCGTAACGGTGCGCGCTGCTGGAAACCCATCCGCGAGAGGCCCAATTTTCAGCCACTTTTGCAAGGGCATTCTCGTCCTTTCACCCAATTTATGCCCTAAGCCCCCTCTCCACTATATATACCCCCCTTTTCTTCAGTTTTTCAGAATCCTAACTTCCCCTCTCTCTCTCTTCCGCCCCACTCTCTCTCTCTTCCATCTTCTTCCATCTTCTCCACCAAATAAGGAGAGATCCAAGCTCCCATGGAGGTTTTTCCTCCATGGGAGCTCACCATACACCTCCACCACCCTTTTTACACTACATCCACCCATCTAGGAGTAGATTACAAGAAGAATGGAGTGGTCTTTGGACCAAAAACGAGCTAGGAAATCAAGGAGAGCTTGGAGGAGTTGTCTTCAAGGGTTGTCTCCTTTACACTCATTTCTTTTTGTATTTCTTGTTTTCCTAGATGTAATCACCAATTTGGGAATTTTGTAAACCTACACTTATTGCAATATATGTATGATTGTTCTTAATTTTCTTTGAGTTTTGTTCTACTCTTTGCTTATTCATGATTAAATCTCTTGTTGTGATATTCATGAGTGTGATGGGTCTAAATTAATGTGTCCATGAATGGGATTAGGAGTAGTGTAATTTAATTTAGGAGTAGAGTAATTTAGCATCCCATAATTGTTGATTAATTGATGGATGATCCAAAATACCATGTTTAGAATGATTTGAGTGTTGAGTATTAGCTCTAAAGAGTGGGAGAAGTTTGATTGATGCATGTACTTGCTAAATTAGACTTTGGTTCAATATTCTTGTACTTAATGGGTCTTTGTTTTCAAAGGCACAATTGCTCACCCATGGTTTGGGTTGGGTGATGGATTGATTTAGGGATAATTCCCAAATCAAAAGAATGAACCCCTAGCTTAAATTGAATGGTCTTAATGAATAACAATCAACTTGTTGCATGTAGTTGTTTGGTAAGCTTGTTTCCATTTTTAGCCATCCTAGGGAGATTGATAAAACCGAATCCGTATCTAGAGCAAAGACAAATTGAATTCCTCTTTTGCTTGTGTAGTTATAGGGGTATTTCATTGCTTAATGCTTTCACTCGGTTGGCCACCTTGTGGATGATATTTAGGCTGTGTGTTATATATTGCGTGGTTCACATTAACATGTCCAGCGTGGTATCCTCTACATTTGACCAGTAAGTTGAGAGATCACTAGGCTGGCGTGTAGAGCTCGTGTGTGTGTCCCACAGTCCTTAATGAATCCAAGCATTTATGCATGGATGTTATCTCTAAAACATCGAGAGAGATTAGAGATTAATTAAGGGGACACGAGCATATAACATACGTGTTGTATGGGTATCTCGTATTCTTAATGCTTTTACTTGGTTGCCATCCCGTATTTGGTTAGCCATTGTGAATGAATTATTGGCTGTAGTATGGCCCACGCGGTTGCGCATTACATGCCCAACGAAATAACCACTGTATATGACCAGACAGTTGAGAGATCACTAGGCTGGCGTACAGAGCTTGTGTAGGTGTCCCAATGTACTTAATGAATCCATGCATTGTGTGGATGCGATTTCTAAGACTCGAGAGAGATTAGAGATTAATTAAGGGGATATGAGCCTATGATATACTTGCACATTGATGGACTAAGTGAGTCTAGAGCTTAATTAGGAGGATTGTTACGGTTGAATCATTTCCCTAGTGTAACCACATTTCATGCCATCTCTCCATTCCATTCTATCCATGTATATATTATGGTAGTTAGTTTATTTATTTATATTATTACTTACTCTTCCGCAAACGCAACACACGAGTTCTCTCGGAGTGTTGTAATAACAGCTAGAACCGGTGACGGTCGGCGAATCCCACCTCCCTGCGGAACGATACCCTCACTTGCCGCTGTGCTAGTCCCTGTGACTCGCGCGCTAGCGAGGTCGAACTTAAATTTTCATCTTTTGACCGACATCGCAACGACGTGTCGTCAATGCCCTTGCAAAAGTGGCTGAAAATTGGGCATCTCGCTGGTGGGTTTCCAGCAGCGCGCACCGTTACGGAAACGGGCATAACTTCTTCCATAAACATCGGAATTGCATTCTTAAAGAACCGTTGGAAAGAAGACTTCTGGATCTTTCCAACCATATATAGCAAGAAACCTAATTAGTTTTGAGGAGAGAGATATAGCCCTTGCAATTTGAGCCTTCTGCAGGAAGCTTTCGCCAAACCCAACCCATGATTTATGCGCCCTATTATGCGCCCTAGGCCGCATAATTGTAGAAATCTGATCCTCTGCCAAGAAATTGGCACCCTTTTCTGTGGCCCCTAAACGCAAATTAACAAGGGCGCATAAACAACTTTCAGAAATTGCTCTTTTGCCCCAGAATTTCCATATTTTTGCAAAAATGCCCCTCACCTGGAAGAAATCCTGAAACACTTATTTAAGCTATTAAATACCCGGTTTTACCCGGGAAACAAGTATAAAAGATGAAAGTAAGGGGTTACACAACGTGTAAAAATAAGAGTTATCATTTACAAACTAAGCCTATCTATTTATATATTTATACAACATTTTACAAGAAGATCAACCACCGAATTCCTAGAGTTCAAGGATAACTTAATATGCATTTCCTAACTAACTCTGACCTCAGCAAGCTAACTTCACACTAACCACCTCCATTCCAGTCTGAGATGTTGAGCATGATGGTCAAGATTGCAGTCTTGAGTGTTGCTACAATAAGCACACTTTACAGTAGCTGAGCAAGACAGTTGAGAGTGCTGAGATTTGTTCCTCTGCTCATGAACCACTTCTTTGTAGTGCACACCAACACCAGTAGGTGTCGATGTAGTAGCTGCATATTGTGAGCTCTCCTGAGTATTATCCTTTACTGAGAGCAACTTCTTCCCACCTAACTATGTTTCTTCATAGGCTTAGGCTATATTTGGGATTGCTTTTGCTTGAGAAATAATCACTTATTTCTCAAGTTTTGAGCAAACATGTGTTTGGTAAATTTCCCAAAAATAACTTATTTTACAATTTGCTCCTAAGATAAGTAGCTTCTGAGAAGTTGGTTGGGGGTTGCTTTTTGAAGCAGAAGCTAGCTTATTGCTTGTGCAATGTCTGGAATACCCTCACTATTTTCGTAAAAAGACGATAATGACCTCACATTAAGTAATTGTATTTTAAAAAAAACTATAATTCAAAAATAATTTTAAAATAAAATTCAGAAATATTAAAAATTCAAAACAAAAGAGAATATTATTTTTAATAAAAAAAAAAACTTGAAGGACAGTGGCCACCATTGTCCCTGGTGATAGTGACCACCATCGTCACCGACGAAAGTGGCAGGAAGTTAACTGGACTTCTCTGACGAAGTCGACACCGTCGGAGGAAGTCGATTTCTGTCGCGACGACAGATCCATCACAATCGATCGCCAAATCCATCGTGATCAATCGCTAGATCCATCCTCTCCGGTGCCAGAAAAGCTTTTCGCGGCCTTCGATGCCACGGGTGAAGGCTGGTTCTCGTCATTTGCTGAGTTTCAGAGTTGAAGAGATTGAGTTGACTCGGGCTTTTAGCGAGTTGTTTGCTAAATGACCAAGTTGACTCGGTCATAATTTTCTTTTTCTATTTAAATTTCTTATTTATTTCTTTTTATATGCCTTATATTTATATTATTAATGATGTCTAATTTAGTAATTTTGTTCAATACATTTTCCATAATTTCAAAAGTTAAGCAATTTTAAAATTTAGTTTACCAAACACTTACCAACTTTTTTCTTAAGTAGATTATTTCCTAAGTGAAGCTATAAGTAGATTTTGTCTTAAGTGAAGCAATCCCAAACATAGCCTTAAGCTGTTAGAGAGCTTTATTCATGAGAAAACTTTATATCATGGTTTGCCTAACCTGACAACTTAAACTTTCGAGTCTAGCGGTAATTGACATAAGCAATAGTTGATCAAGTGAGAATGTGCTTACACATGAAATTAAACTACAGCATCGTAACAAATTATTATATTTTGCTGTGTTCCAACACTCTAGCATAATCCAAGGCCACCAGTGGAAAATCATAATACAGCACCAAAGGTTTTTTCCCCATTGATCAATTTGTTTAAAAGTTATGGATCCACTGGATGATTGGTGTATGTAGAGATGTTGTTGTGAAAGTGTTCTTGGGCCTAACTCAACCCCAAAAGCTACCCTGTAGGGTGAGGGTTGCTTTCACACTTATATATTGCACTTCCCGTTAATGCCTAAGCGATGTGAGACTATGATTCACATTTTCCCTCACACACAACGTGCTCACTAGGCAGAACCTGCACCCGTGACGGGCTAGGGACACACAGGGCTCGACCCATCCTTTACAGATCTCAGAAACAACATTAAACTTGAGCTTGCATCAGCAGATAAGGTTTAAAAAGTTGTCATAAACTCAGCTGAAACTTTTTCAGAGATTGGATGTAAGAATACATGACAGGCCACAAATAAATAAATAAAATTTTAGGTGCATACATCTCTAATTTCTTTTTTTTTTTTTTTTTTTTGATAAAACATACATCTCTAATCTAGTTTGTCAGAAGTATTTACTTTTCTTGGATAAACATTTAGTGGCTTCCTGTAGGTTCAAAGACTTCATCATTGATACAAAGCCTGCAAAGTTGGTCAAGTTCCTTTTGTAAAAGTTAAAACTGGATTTAATGAAAGACATTAAAACGAAAAAAATTGAAGTTGTTGAACCAACTGTGAGCCCCATAGAATAGTCAGTCCAAAAAAAAAAAAAAATAATAATAAATAATTATTATAAGTATAAAAAAAAGGTTAATTGGCGTTCGAGGGCACCATCTTCGTTTTTTTTTAGCAGCCAAATATTATTGAAAAAGCCAAACAAGACCAAACACACAAACAAACACAACAGCCGGCCACCACAAACCCGCATAAACAAACAACCCCCCACACAACAAAACACACCAGACCCCTATGACAAAACGAAAAAAGAGGGGACACAGAGCAAAACAGAGCAACACAAACAACCAAAACAGCAACACAGAAAAAATGTGGCCGTCCCCAACATCTGACAAAACAAACCTACACAGAAACAAAGGTCCCTGATGACACGTCGTTGAGGTGTATCAAAAGATTTGAATTTCACATTCAACCTCGCAAGTGCACGAGTCAAGAGACTAGTATAGCGTGTAAGCAAGGGTATCGTTCCGCAGGTAGGTGGAATCCGTCAACCATCGCTAGCTTAGCTTATTTGGAAAATACGAATTGGGGCGTGTGTGTGCATTAAATGTAAATATTGCAATGAAAAGATAAATTATGTACAAACATATTTACAAAGATAGAATGTATGTGAGAGATGTGGCATATAAATGGTTACACTAAGTAAGTGACTCAACCATAGCAATCACACAATTTCATACAAACATGCATTGTCAATATTGAAAGCCGTGCTCACTTAATCTTCACCAATATTCTCTCTCGAGTAACAAAGGTTATACCCACATGCACCAGCAACCTATCAATGGATGGTTACCTAAGCTGCACACGAGTTCATTAAGAACTATGAGACACATATAGCGGCTTTACATGCAAAAGCCTCGCGTATCTCTACCTTACCCTGCATGTAGTGACCAATCTACTCATGCACATTGCGTGCTTCACCTCTCGGTCCTTCACACAACAACCAAGGTTCATTCAAGTGGTGGCTAACCACTCAAAAGCATTAAGCACTTCAAATGACCACTCAACCATCAACAAACATATTTAATAAAAGAGGCAACAATGCTAGATTTACATCAAACCCTAATGAATGGAAGTACACATCAAAGATGAGACAAAAACACAAATAAAGAAATACAAAATAGATAGAAAGGAGACCCATCTGTAACCGGGAATCGAACACCGGGTTTCTCGGTTGTCAATCCGATATGTACTCACCACTATACTATTACGGCGATCTCCAATCTCATGAATGCTCAACTCTCTCATAGAGAAAGCTCTCTCCTTATCTCTCAAATCTCCCTAAGATGGATGGCTAAAAATGGGACAAGCTCACCAAACAACAATGTGCAAATAGTTGATTGTTATCATTAAGAACATTCAATTCAAGTTAAGGGTTCATTCTCTTGATTAAGGAATTCACCAAAATCAATTCATCACCCAACCCAAGCCATGGGATGAGCAATTGTGCCTTAATAAAAAGACCCATTAAGCACAAGAATATGAAACCCAAGCCAAATCTAGCATGTGAATGCATAATCAACCAAGCTTTTCCCACTCTTTGGAGCTAATACTCAAACACTCAAATCATTCTAAACATGGTATTTTGGCTCACTCATCAACATACAAACAATCATGGGAAGCTGAATTACACTACTCCTAATTTAAATTACTCTACTCCTAATCCCATTCATGCATACATATCGATTTTTACCATCCATACACATGAATATCATAATAAGAGGGAAAATTATGGATTTGGCAAAGAGTAGAACAAAACCCAAAGAATTTAAGAAACATTCATACATATATTGCACAAGTGTAGGTTTACAAAATTCCAAAATTGGTGATTACATCCAAGAAAACAAGAAATACAAAAAGAAATGAGTTTAAAGGAGACAACCCTTGAAGACAACTCCTCCAAGCTCTCCTTGATTTCCTAGCTCGTTTTTGGTCCAAAGACCACTCCATTCTTCTTGTAATCTACTCCTAGATGGGTGGATATAGTGTAAAAAGGGTGGTGGAGATGTATGGTGAGCTCCCATGGAGGAAAATCCTCCATGGGAGCTTGAAGCTCTCACTTATTTGGGGAAGAAGATGGAGGAGGAAGAAGAAAGGAGTGAGGTTCGTTTTTGGGGTGTGGGAGGTGTAGAAGTTGTGGTTTTAGACCCCAAATGGGGGTATTTAAAGAGTTGGGAGGTTAGGGCATGAATGGGGAGTGAAAGGACAAGATTGCCCTTCAAAATTGGCCAAAATATGTGAAACTGGTGCCCAGGGCGCTGGTCGTCCAGCGCACGACCAGCGGCGACTTTCTGCCATATTTGCGCTGGTGAGGGCGCTGGTGGTCCGGCATTGCTTTTCAGTCTCGCGTACCGTTACAAAAATGGCCATAACTTTCTCTAGAAACATCGGAATTGCGATCCGTAAAAACCATTGGAAAGTAGATAGCCGGGGCTTTCTGAAAATAGGTAGCATGATACCTAGTTCGATCTGAGATGGGAGATATGACCCCCGAAATGTAGGTGTACTGCACAAGCCCTTTTCCATTTCAGCCCTTTTAACTTCCAAAACTCATCAATTAAGCTCAAATACCTTAATTATGGCAAATAACCTACACAAAGCTCACAAAACACATTAAATACAAAAATACGCTCGAAAACGAGTACAAATGATAGGAAATGGGGACCTCAAATAGGTGTAAATATGGTCCGATCAGTCCCCACATTCAACAAAATCCACCCCCCACCCATCCTCGAACCCCTCTTAGCAGCAAAACCGCAAAGAAGTTTGAAACCCTCGGGTTGAAAGAAACCGGTATATTTTTATATGCTTCAACATCATTGGCTGATGCAATAAGTATATTTTTGCATCAAACAGTTTGATGTGGTAATTCATACAAAGACTAGGGAAGACTTGGACAAAAACTTTCCCCACCAAACAAATAAGAGCTCTCTTTGTACTCAAAAACTGTATAAAAAAAATTATATCCAGATTGTCCAATTATTACAATACAATAGCTTCTTTCCTTTTTTTTATATTTAAGAAATTATTTAGCCAATAAAGTGGCAGCACAGCTCAGCAATGAAAAGAAGACACTTCAAGTCAAGCAGCAACTTGCCAACTTTTCCCGCCAGAATAAATCAAAAGGAGAACAAACAAGAGAAATGAAACATATTTGCTGAGGTAGAATAACTTGGCAGCTTCCCAGCTGCCTTGTGATCATCTGAATTTTGTATTGCCAAAATATAAATATTCAAAATTCAAACTACAGCATCAATTATTATAATTTCATATAAAAATTATTATATTTTGATGTATTCATGTATGCTTTATATTCATAAGAATATAAGATATCATTAAAAATCAAAGTGGAGTTCAATAAAGACAATAAAGGAAGAAAATAATGTGTGAAACCAATAATGGCCGGTCATCATAGAATAGTAAGAATGAATAATAAATGATATCAATCGGGAAATAAAAATGATTTAATTGGCTATTGGCATTTCAGAGCAACTTCTTCCTTCCCAAATATATGTCTTCATAGGCTTCTCCATATCAGATCAACTTTCCTGAAAGGCTGCAAACTTTCATTCCTTGTGCGGTTTCATTGCTCTTAGAATTTCCTATTTGGCTACACTTTGTAACAAGATTCTGCAATGGAAGTGGTGGTTGCGATCATAGGTTCAGCTGTGACGGAGGCTGGCCGATCATTGTGTGGCTACTATCCAGGCATCAAGAACTTCTTCAGCTTTCAATCAAATCTCACTACTCTTGAAAAGGAGATGAAAAGTCTTGTTGATCTAAAGAACAAAGTGATAGAAGATGTTGATTATTCATCTGATGCTCAGATGACACAGTGGCTTCGAGACGTCGAAGTAATCTTAATTGAAGTGAACTCAGTTCAAGAAAGTATGACAGCCAGTAACCAAAAACTTTGTGGATGTTTCTTTAATTGCAGTGAAAGGTATAGACTTAGCAAGGAGACTGCAAGAATGCTCAAGGAGATAGAAGGACTTCAAAAGGAAGGCGATATTGCTGTCAAATTGGTGGGGCGGAATTATTTGACAAAAGCAGTAGAGCATATCCCGGGACCTATTGTAAACCAAACAACTGCATCACAAAATTTAGCCAAGGTTATTGATCTATTGAACGACAATGATGTTCTGAGGATTGGTGTTTGGGGCATGGGAGGGGTCGGTAAGACTACCCTGGTAAAGAACTTGAACAACCAGCTCAAGGGCAGTTCTTCAACGCATCAGTTTGGCATTGTATTATGGGCTACTGTGTCCCAGAATCTGGATTTAAAAAAGGTCCAAATACAATTGGCAAGGAGATTGAATTTGAAGGAGATTATGGAAGAAAGTGTGGAGGGGCTAGCTATCCGACTTCATCAGAGGCTCCAAAAGGTGACGTTTCTTCTTATCCTGGACGATGTTTGGGAGCCAATCGATTTGGAGTCTTTGGGGGTCCCACAATTTAAAGCTCATATTGGTTCTAAGATCATATTGACATCTCGCTCTCTTGAGGTATGCAGGGAGATGAAGGTTGACAAAGAAGTGAAAGTGGACGTCCTTAATGATGAAGAATCATGGCAATTGTTTACTGTAAATGCGGGAATGGTAGCTACTTCAGAACATATTGAACCAATTGCGAGATCTGTTGCTAGAGAATGTAGCGGTTTGCCTTTGGCCATCACCATCGTGGGGTCAGTTATGGGAGGAAAGACAATGATTGAACTATGGAAAAATGCCTTGAATGAGTTGCAAAGGTCAGTTCCGTACATCAAAGGCATAGAGAATAAAGTTTACAAGCCCTTGAAGTGGAGTTATGATTCATTACAAGGTAAAAACATCAAACCTTGTTTTCTATACTGTTGTTTATATCCTGAGGATTTCTCTATTGAAGTAAGCGAACTTGTAAACTGCTGGATGGGTGAAGGTTTGATAGATGAACATCAAAATTATGAGAACTCTTATAATAGGGGAATAGCTTTGATTGAAAATCTAAAAGACTCTTGTTTGTTGGAACATGGAGCCCGCGAGGGCACCGTAAAAATGCATGATGTAGTTCGTGATGTTGCCGTGTGGATTTCATCAACCTTGGAGGATGGATGCAAATCACTTGTACGGTCAGGAATTGGCTTGACTAAGATTTCAGAAGTTGAAATGTCCAAGTCTCTCAAAAGAGTCTCTTTCATGCATAACAGAATAAGAGAGTTACCTGATTATGAGATTTGTTGTCCAGAGACTATTAGTTTACTGCTACAAGGTAATCTCCTCCATGTTAGAATTGCTGATGGATTTCTTCAAGCATTTGAGTCACTCAAGGTCTTGAATCTAAGTGGAACTTGCATCCAGTTATTACCTGGATCCATTCTCCAACTGGGTGACCTTCAAGTGCTTCTTTTAAAGGATTGCTTTTTTCTTAAAGAATTATCTCAGCTAGGGGGGCTTAGTCAACTCCAAGTGCTTGATTGTAGTGCCACTAGCATTAGAGAATTGCCAAGTGGAATGAAAAATTTGATCAACTTAAGGCAATTACTCCTATCCCGGACGAACTATCTAAAAACCATTCAAAGCGGGATCATATCTGGATTGTCTAGTTTGGAGGTTTTAGACATGACACACGGTGCTTATGTTTGGGGTTTGAAGAGAGAGGCAAATGACGGACAAGCAACTTTTGAAGAGCTGCAGAACCTTGAGCGGTTACATTCATTATCAATAAGATTAGAGGGAATTCCATCTCTTCAAAACGAGTACCTTACTTTGATAGGTAGACTAGGAATATTCAAACTGCATATTGGTCCAGAAGCAATCTATTTCCAGAGTAAACATGACAAAAGAAAGCTGATAATCGGTGGCCTTCAACTTTCAGGAGAATGGATCGGTAGGTTGTTGACTAATGCAAGTTCGATGGAACTAAATAATTGTTCAGGACTGAATCAAATGCTTGAAACATTGGTGATAAGCAGCATTGGTTCCTACACTGGTTTGAAATCTCTAACCATTACAAAATCTTCCTCAAGTTTTAGGCCAGGCGGAGGATGTGCTGCCCATGATGACCTGCTACCAAATTTGGAAGAACTTCGTCTTTATGAGCTGACCAAGATAGGAAGCATCTCAGAACTAATTGGTTTTCTTGGACTTAGATTTTCTAGACTAAAATTAATAAAGGTGAGTAGATGCGATGGATTAGAATATCTGCTCACTTGTGGTGATTTCATTATATCCCTACCAAACCTGGAAACAATCCAGGTAAGATCCTGTAAGAGTTTAGTCGAGCTTTTCAATTTTCCTTCGCAGGAAAATTTTGTTCCAGAACCAGTTGTTCCAAACCTACGGACACTCAAGCTTGTGAACCTGCCTAGGCTGAAGACTCTTTCCGGGCTACATTCAATATTTCTATCATGTGTGTATCCCATGAAAGCAATAGAGCAGGTTGAGGTGATCACGTGCGATAATCTCAGGAAGCTGCCTCTCACCATTCAAAATGCAAATACTATGAAAGAAATAAGAGGGCAAGCGCAATGGTGGGACCAATTGGAGTTGGAAGCCCACAATACCAAGTCAAGTCTAGAGCGGTTCTTCGAAGAGGTGACTAAGCTTAAGGTAAAGAATGTAACTGTAAATCCCGGATACAGATAAGTGTTTGAATGTATGTGTTTGCCTCTGTTACTTCTGTTAATTTAATTGTTCCTGTTTATTTTGTAAAGAAACATTAATTAGTTATTCATTTTCCTAGTTAATCAGAGAAAGTGCTTGGATTGAAGATTGTGGTGTGTAGGTTATATGTATAAATAAGTTGTGGGTAAACTAGCCTTGCTTTGGGTGATGTTAAATTGATGTGGGAGGTGCACGTAAATTGTGTGGTTTTTGAGTTTGTGGAGAGAATTACCTTCTTTTGATTTCAATAATGCTAAACATCTCATCTAAAATCCCACTTTTTTTTTTATCCCACTATATGTGACATGTGAGTGGATACACATTAATAATGATTTCTCTCACCTACCTCATGTATCCACTCACAATTTGACACCTCACATGCCACATGTAGTGGGATGAAGAAGGTGTGATTTTAGGTCAAATTGTGAGTGTATACACATTAATAATGATTTCTCTCACCTACCACATGTATCCACTCACAATTTGACACCTCACATGCCACATATAGTGGGATGTAGAAGGTGTGATTTTAGGTGGAATGTGTAGCATTACTGTTTGATTTTTGACTATTTGAATTAACTCCTTGATTATCTAATTTCTCACTAATTCTTTTTTTTTTTTTTTCCAAATTAATAGCATGAAGACACATTCATCACATCTCTAAATTTGTTATTTGTTATTTCAAGTATTAGGAATCTATCAATGTTCTCTAGAGAATATTTGCTTTAATAACAGAGTGATTTTTGACAATCCAAAGATTTCAAACTTCCAGAATTTTGATCAACAAGTTTTGGATGAAGTTTCAGGAGATAAAAGAGGAAATATTAATTTGGAGCATATATCAGAAGACCAAGATATTAATACTTCAAATTCTAATCATGGTCCAGTAGATCCCGTGTTTGACAATAATTGGATTCCCGTGGTGACAAAATCAAAAAGAAAAGTGAAGCCAACTTTTAAGATTTTATCTAGTTCCAAATCTCAAGTGAGTAAGAGAAGTCTTGCAGCTTCACGCATTGTCACTAATTGACCCACACATGATGAGGCAGAATAATTAAATTCATGTTTTTTTTTTTAAAGGTCTGCGTGCCTTTTTAGATCAGCATGTATTAGGACATGCGTGCCTTTTTTTTCGCCTTTTTATTTATTTTTATTTTTTATTAATAAAAAAGCTCTATAGAGCTTGTTGTTGTTGTTGTTTTTTTTTTTTTAAAAAAAAAAGAAAAGAAAAGAAAAAGAATTAGGAATCTATCAACAGCATTCTTCAGCAAACAATAAATACTACCAAATCTAGAGGAACTCCATCTCCATCATCTAACAGTCTTGGAGAGCGTTTCAGAACTAGCTCTCTTTCTTGGATTCATATTTTCTAGACAACGAACATTAGAAGTGACACATAGTCCCAATTTACATCATGTTCTGTCGTATGGTGATTCCATGCTCAACACAGAAGTCTCGGAAGAAATCAAAGTTAGCTTCTGTTTCAACCTGGAAGAGCTCATTTGATATGTTCCTAGGCAGAGGGAAGCTCATGTCCCTGTTGTTCCGAAGCTAAGGATAATTGAGTTGAAGAATCTCAGCTTGACAAGTGACAATAATTTGCAAGCAACGAGAGTCATTGGCAAGTCTAGAGCAGCTTGAAGGGATAAACTGCAATGTCCTCAGGAAACTGCCTCTAACGGACCAAAATGCAAATACCATAAAAGCAATAAGACGAGAAGGAATCTGGTGGCACAACTTGAAATGGGAAAATTATAATACCAAGGGTTGTCTAAGATGGAGGGCGACATTCTTGAATGGAGCTTCTAGTTTTGTTTTTTGTTTTCTCTTTGGTTGTTTGGGTGGTCTTGGTCGAAGGTCTTTGGGTTGTTTTCTTCCCCTGTTTTCGGTCTCAGACTTTGGCTCTGTTCTTGGCCCTGTTTTGGCCTTGATTGCCATGTTGTGCTGGGTTTTGTTGCTTTGTATGTTTTTCTCAGACTTTTGGCTGTGCTGGTGGCTGCTTGTTGGTGTTTGCAGCTTGCTTGCTGTGCTCTTTTCCCTTGTTTCGTGTTTTTGGCCTCTGGCCTTTGTTTTCTTCTATAAAAGTATGCCGTTCAAAAAAAATAAAAATACGGTTATATCTAAGTAAAAAAAAGTTATATATACATATGAAATAGGAAGGAGGAAAATTGATAAGCAATGGTAATTTTTGCCTTCAATTTTTGAGCAAGGAAACAGCAAAATGATCTATAATATGCAATATTCCTGAAACCAAATGACAACAGAACCAGCTACATGAGTGTTACATGTACACATGTGAGCACAATTCATTAGTGTCAAAGCTCATAAAATCACTTCAAAGCACCCTAAATAAAGTTCGCATTCATATAGTTGCCAAATTTTATGAGACAGCTAGCCCCACCAGCTCCCAAGCTAATTGATAAGCAGTGGTAATTTTTTCCTTCAAATTTCGAGCAAGGAAACAGCAAAATGAGCTCCTAATCATTTCAATGTCCTCAGTTGGAATCCTTTCAATTTCTACTTCCCCTTTCAAATTATTTTGATCTTCTGTTTTCAGTCATCATTGACTGGAAGTATATCTGACAAGCAATGGAACCAACAAAATAATAATAATAGTAAGAGAAGAGCATGCCATATTATCATGCATCAACCAAAACATTTGTGTGATTCAATAAATAAATGCCTCTTTGAAAAATTTTTAAAACAAGGAAATACCTGTGGTTTTGTCCACAACGGAATGCAAACTTGATGCATCTGAAGTTCAACTTCTGAAATATACAGATGATGTTTATCTTCAAGATTGACCTCGTTTTCTCAACTGTACCCCTAGTTTCAAAGAAAGTACAATTTCCCCCATTTGTTTCTTCAGGGTATATCTTATTGCTGTCCATAGTTCCATTATCACCATAAATATATAAATTATCATCTCGTTCTCTTTGAATTTATTTCTGACATATATTCACTTATGGATTGCCTGAACTACTAATCTAGCATCACTTTCAGGAACTGAATCATAACCAGTGCCTATAGTCTGCCTAGTCCAGACGCACCCGTTGTTGGATCCAGAACAGCTGATATTCGTATAGCTTGTGGGATCCCACTGCCCATAAGGTTATAGTCAGCAGAGAGGTTATCTTTGTAGAAGATCAATTACAAAGAGAAAGAGTCGATAGCACTTCAAAAGAAAATTCAGAGACTGCAGAAGTTTAGGTGGAAGATAATCCAGAACAAGAAGATTTAGATTCTTTTGAAGAAGCACCGGAGCACGAGATGCAAGAACCAGTCGAGTCTGAGGCTACCGAAGTTCGACGGTCAACTCATGAGAGGAGACCTCCAGCTTGGCACTCGGAATATGTTGTAGAGAGCAACGTAGTATGCTGTCTTCTAACAGAGGATGGAGAGCCATTGACTTTCCATGAGGCTAGAAATAGTTCAGATGCATCTCTATGGATGACAGCAATGCAGGAAGAAATTGAAACTCTACACAAGAACAAGACATGGGAGCTTGTTCCATTACCACATGGAAGAAAAGCCATCAGAAACAAATGGGTCTATAAGATCAAACAAGATGGCAATGACCAAGTGGAATGATATCGTGCAAGACTGGTGGTGAAAGGATACACTCAGAAAGAAGGCATAGACTTCAATGAGATGTTTTCCCTGGTGGTTCGACTTACAATAAGCATAGACTTCAATGAGATATTAACCAAATCTCTGTACAGGTTTATGACGCAGAACGGAAGTTCTATGGTTTACCAGCGTAAGCCCTAAGATCATTCAAACTGGAATCCACCAGAAAGTTAATTGAAAACCAAAATGATAATATTATTCAATGTGACGAAACTGATAACAAAGAGCCTTAAATAGTCTCTAAAAACCCTAATTTAAGCAAAAAGACCAAAATAGCCTTCCTCTAAACAAAAGACAACTAAAAACCAAAAACCAAAAAAAAAAACAATAAAAACTTTAACTGCCCGACAGCCTGCACTAAATAGCAAATTTGAGGATGAAAATGACCTCAACCAGAGAACCCCGGGTTTGCACAGTATGGAGCATTGAAAAGCCTTTTCGAAAGCATATTATAATAGGAAATTTGACGACCTAGCTAAAAGTTATGCCCCGTTTCTTCGGAGCAGCTCTTTTAACCAATTTTCTATCCATCTCTTCTTCAAACTCCAAAGCCAATTGTCCTACATCAGTTTAAAACAGGCACTAAGGTGTTGGTACAAGAGATTTGATTCCTTCATTATAAGCCTTAGGTACAACAGACTCAGTTCAGACCATTGTACTTACTACAATAGGTTTAAAGATGATAACGACTTCATTATCCTGTTGTTATATGTGGACAACATGTTGGTAGCAGGCCCCAACAAAGATCGAGTCCAAGAATTAAAGGCATAGTTGGCTAGGGAGTTTGATAAGAAGGATTTGGGACCAGCAAACAAGATTTTAGGGATGCAAATTCACCGAGACAGAAAAGACAGGAAGTTTTGGCTTTCTCAAAAGAACTACTTGAGGAAAATTTTACGACGTACTTGAGGAAAATTTTACGACGCTTCAATATGCAAGATTGTAAGCCAATTTCTACCCACTTCTTGTGAATTTCACATTATCCTTAAGTATGAGTCCTAGCAATGAAGCAAAGAGGATGAAAATGTCTTGAGTGCCATATGCATCAGCAGTGGGAAGTTTGATGTTCGCTATGATATGTACAAGACCAAACATTGCACAAGCAGTGGGAGCTATTAATCGACACATGGCGAATCCTGTTATAGAGCATTGGAATGCTGTGAAGAGGATTCTAAGATACATCAGAGGACCTTAGATGTTGCATTATGTTATGAGGGATCATAATTTATTGTTCGGATTTTGCTGGAGATCTCGACTAAAGAAAATCTACTACTGGATATGTGTTTACAATTGCAGGAAGAGTTGTGAGCTGGATTTCCAATTACAAATAGTAGTGGCTTTATCTACAACTGAGGCAGAGTAATGGCAGCTACAGAAGCTTGTAAGGAAGCAATTTGGATTAAAAGGCTAATGGAGGAACTTGAGCACAAACAAGAGAAGATCGTTCTATTTTGTGACAGTCAGAGTGCCTTGCACATTGAAAGGAATCTAGCTTTTCATTCTAGAACCAAGCACATAGGAGTACAATATCACTTTGTTCGGGAAGTAGTGAAAGAAGATAGTGTGGATATGCAAAAGATACACCATGGAGAATCTAGCAGATGTAATGACCAAGCCTATCAATACTGACAAGTTCATATGGTGTAGATCCTCCTATGGTCTAGCAAAAATGTAAGTAGCAGAAATTTGAGCAAAGATCGAAAGGATAAAACAGGCCGTGAAAAAGATGACTTCAAGTGGGAGAATGAAAGGATTTGAAGTCATTTGGTATATTAAATGAAGTTTGAAAATTGGAGATTTTGATGGTAACAAAGTAGTTGGCTAGTGAAAGTTGATTTCTTTCCAACTACACACATTAATTACATGATGACTTTTGGGGTTGGATTTGCCTATAAATACCAACTCAAGTTTTTTCCTCAAATCTTCCCAAGCTCTTCTCTTCTCTTCTCCCTAATTGTTCTTTCCTCTTCTTTGAGAGAAAGGTTGTAGTTCTTGTTGGAAATTTTGTGATAAACTCTTAATTTGAGAGCACAAATTGAGTATTGATAACTCTGATTTTTACATATTGTGTAGCCCCTTACTTTCATCTTTTATGCTTGTTTCCCGGGTAAAACCGGGTATTTAACGGCTTAAATAAGTGTTTCAGGATTTCTTCCAGCTGAGGGGCGTTTTTGCATAAAAGTGGAACTATTGGGGCAAAAGTGTAATTTTAAAAACTTAGAATTCTGCGCCCTATTTTGCGTTTAGGGGCCGCAGAATTCTTGGCAGAGCTTCACTTTTTTGCAGTTTTGCGCCCTAGGTCGCAGAATGGGGCGCATAAAGCACGGGTTAGGTTTGGCGAAAGCTTCCTGCAGAAGGCTCAACTTGCGGGGGCTATATCTCCCTCCTCCGAACGAATTGGATTTCGGTCTACATATGGTTGGAAAGATCCAGAAGTCTTCTTTCCAACGGTTCTTCAAGATCACGATTCCGATATTTGTGGAGGAAGTTATGCCCGTTTCCGTAACGGTGCGCGCTGCTGGAAACCCATCCGCGTGAGGCCCAATTTTCAGTTCCTTGGGCCCCCAAATTTCGGCAAACCAGGATCTTGTCTCTAACCATTGCCTTGGCTGAGAGAGGGGAGGTAATGATGAGGAATTCTTGGTGGGCCCTCTTCAATTATGAAGCATGATGGTGTTGGTTGTCATTGGGAGAAGGGAAGAAAGACTTTGGATACCCATTCTTCTTCTTTCCAGCAAGGAGGACGACCACACACAACCCTCTCTGCATCCCAACTTCTCCTCTCTCTCTCTTCTGCCAAAAACACATCTTCTTCCATCTTCTCCACGAAATAAGGAGAGATCCAAGCTCCCATGGAGGTTTTTCCTCCATGGGAGCTCACCATACACCTCCACCACCCTTTTTACACTACATCCACCCATCTAGGAGTAGATTACAAGAAGAATGGAGTGGTCTTTGGACCAAAAACGAGCTAGGAAATCAAGGAGAGCTTGGAGGAGTTGTCTTCAAGGGTTATCTCCTTTACACTCATTTCTTTTTGTATTTCTTGTTTTCTTGGATGTAATCACCAATTTGGGAATTTTGTAAACCTTCACATGTGCTAAATATATGTATTTTGTTCATAAATTCATTTGGGTTTTGTTTTGCTCTTTGATTTATGTATGTTTAATCTCTTATTGTGAAATTCATGTTTGTGGAGGTTAGAAATTGATATGTATGCATGATTGGGTTTAGGAGTAGAATAATTTAATGTAGGAGTAGAGTAATTTAGCTTCCCATGATTGTTTGTATGTTAATGGATGACCAAAATACCATTTATTGAATGATTTGAGTGTTAGGGATTTTATCCCCAAAGAGTAGAAAAAGCTAGTTTATGCATTTAGTTGCTAAATTGGTTTTGGTTCACATCCTTGTGCTTAATGGGTCTTTTAAAGACACAATTATCCATCCTTGACCGGATTGGGTAGTAAATTGATTTAGGGAAAATTCCCAAGTCAAGAGGAGAGCCCTTAATTCATTTGAATGTCCTTAATGTTTAACATTTTGCATTGATGCACATTAGTGTTAGGTGGACTTGTTTCCCATTTTTTTGCCATCCTAGGGAGATTGATAAAACCGAATCCGTATCTAGAGTAAAGACAAATTGAATTCCTCTTATGCTCGTGTAATTATAGGGGTATTTCATTGCTTAATGCTTTCACTCGGTTGGCCACCTTGTGGATGATATTTAGGCTGTGTGTTATATATTGCGTGGTTCACATTAACATGTCCAGCGTGATATCCTCTACATTTGACCAGTAAGTTGAGAGATCACTAGGCTGGCGTGTAGAGCTCGTGTGTGTGTCCCACAGTCCTTAATGAATCCAAGCATTTATGCATGGATGTTATCTCTAAAACATCGAGAGATATTAGAGATTAATTAAGGGGACACGAGCATATAACATACGTGTTGTATGGGTATCTCGTATTCTTAATGCTTTCACTTGGTTGCCATCCCGTATTTGGTTAGCCATTATGAATGAATTATTGGCTGTAGTATGGCCCACGCGGTTGCGCATTACATGCCCAACGAAATAACCACTGTATATGACCAGACAGTTGAGAGATCACTAGGCTGGCATACATTGCTCATGTGTGTGTCCCAAAGTACTTAATGAATCCATGCATTATGTGGATGTGATTTCTAAGACTCGAGAGAGATTAGAGATCAATTAAGGGGATACGAGCCTATGATATACTTGCACATTGAGGGACTAAATGAGTCTAGAGCTTAATTAGGAGGATTGTCACGGTTGAATCATTTCCTTAGTGTAACCACATTTCATGCATCTCTCCATTCCATCCTATCCATGTATATATTATGTTAGTTTATTTATTTATTTATATTATTTACTACTTTTCCGCACCCGCAACACACGAGTTCTCTCGGAGTGTTGCAATAATAGCTAGAACCGGTGACGGTTGGCGAATCCCACCTCCCTGCGGAACGATACCCTCACTTGCCGCTGTGCTAGTCCCTGTGACTCGCGCGCTAGCGAGGTCGAACTTAAATGTTCATCTTTTGACCGACATCGCAACGACGTGTCGTCAAGTATGATTAATTCCATGAAAATGGAAGATTAAAGTGGATTCGAATTCTCCTTCGTGAGAGCTTCGAAATAGTATACTTAAATTCACAAAATGATTAATGGGTGAATGAGAAATTGAGTCTCAAGGTGAGCCCAAAATGTGGGGGGAAATGGTACATCCCACATTGGCTAGGGAAGAAGCTTATATCTAGTATATAAGTAAATGTGTAATAGTAGCTATTAACATGTGTGGCATAGAGGCTCTCTCTCACGTGCAGGGGAGGGGGGTGCAAATCATGGACATCGAACCTTCGAATGCACGAATGCCGCTCCGATTGGACCGTGAGAGTGCAATTGACTTTTTGCCACTTCCCTAAGTCAACGTTTTTGTTTTTGTAAAGAATAAGGAAAGCTTTTATTGGTTGGATTCTGATGTCTTACTTGATCACTAAGAATACAGAATCGGTTTTTGATTAGAAGTAAATCTCTTTGGAGATTTTTATCTAATTAAATTATTTCCTTATTAAATCGAAAACGTATTCACCATGATATTTCCGAATTAATCCCTAAACCCTAGTGTTTCGGTTTTCGCTATAAAAACCCTAGTATTCTTTTCATAAAATTCATTCCGAAAATTTATAGTAGACGAACACTTTCTTTTCTTCTTTGTTCTTGGTAAGTTTGAGCTCGGTTTGAGTTTGCTGAGAGTGGTTTGTGATTCGCACTTCAACTGTTGATCCATTGTATCCTGGGAGAAATGGGTGTGATATACGGCGAAATCGTCTTAACGACATCGTGTGAAACATGGGCCTCGGTTTCTTTGATCGTATTTCTAACGTGATTTGTGTGGTTATTCATATTCTGTTACTGCAGGTTCAATACCAAATTGTGTTTTCGGAAATCATAACAACAGTTCTCTCCTAAAATATTAGAGAGGTTGTTATCATTTTTGGTCTAATAATATCCTTCTAGTCTTTGTCTGTGGATTTTTCCCTCACACCGAGGGTTTTACCACGTAAATCTTGTGTCCATTATTTTTTATCTCATATTTTATTCTCAATTTGAATTTACACTGGGAATCGAAACATGTCAGTTTCATAACACAGTGCTTACATTTTGGCAGTGAAGTAAGCAGCAGAAGAAACACAAACAACTTTCAAAGAGCTGTAATGCCTGAAACAATTACTTGTCTTATCCATACGAATGGAGGGCATTCCAACTCTTGGCTCTGAAGATCATACCTAGATAGGTAGACTAAGGAGATTCCAGTTTGTTATAGGTGGACATCCAACAGCCTTCTTGTAGAGTGAACTTGATGGAAAGAGGGTGACGATATGTGGCCTTGATCTATCAAGAGAATTGAATGGTTCGTTGTTGACTAGTGCAACTTCTTTGGTCCTAAACCATTGTCATGGACTGCATGAAACTCTTCAAATGTAGGCCACTAACAGCACAGATTGCTTCACTGGTTTGAAATCTCTAACTATTGCAAATTCTAACTGCAGGTTCAGTAGACAAAAATATGACCTTACCAAGTTAGACCTGCTACCAAACCTCGAGGAACTTCATCTCTATAATGTTTTGAACCTACAGTCCATCTTAACTTTAATTTTATGTCTTGGACTCTATTTATCTAGACTACGAATAATAGAAGTTACCAAGTGCCCCCTATTAGAAAGTCCTTTCTGGTATGGTACCACTGACAGCAGGCTTAATACAGAAATGCTGGAAGTAATCAAAGTTAGCTTCAGCGAGAATCTGGAGTGGCACTTTGAGAATTTTCATACGAAGACTGAAGCTGTTAGGTTTTTGGTTTTTGTTGGCATGTATTCCATATCAAAATGTTGTTTATCTTGTATTGTTTAGTGGTCATATTGATGATGATTCAAAGCTTCAAAGAAAGACTCGACTACGATGCATGCAAGATAGTGACTTGATAAGGGGAATTAGCTTCATTGCTCATCAAAGGTATAATTGACCTCATTCCTCTTACAAGGCATATGCACACACACACAAATCATTCATAAGTTTCCCTGCATCATTGTGCACCATTTACATAACACATTAACATATTTTGTATGCTCATGCATTGAACTCAAATGCTCATACATTGTAGAGTTGCATGTTCTAAGACTATGTCTAGGAAATGACATTCAGATGTGAATTTGTATTTGATTGTTTGTGTTTCTTGTATTTTGGACTTGTACATGATCTCATTTGATTCCTTATTGAGTTCCGGTCATTTCGGTTACTCATTCATTTAGTTTCGAGTCCAAACGATGTAGCTACGCTATTTTTCGTTCTCATTCATTGAGTTGTGTTCGTCATTGTTTTCTGAGATGAAGTCTCAACCTTTTGACAAAGTTTCATAGTCGTTGTTATGCGTGAGGGAGTCACGATTCGTAATTTGAAAACGGATTCAAAATCGGAGTTCTGAAGCCCGAATATGGTCGAAGAACGTGGGACGTGCGCATGAGAAGCAAACATGGTCTAAGGCCATGCCTTGGCCACCCCGTGGGGAGGCCGTGTGACCCACGGCCAGACCAGCCCTCTGGTCCCATGGGCCACACGCGCCCCACACGGGAAGAGGCTGACATGGCCTCTTTTGATTGGCCAAAAATCTCTTCTCTCTCTCTTCTTTTTAAATATTCTCAATTCCCTCCATTTCATTTTAAGAAGAAAAAGATAGAAATCCCGTCAGAATTTTCTCTCCAATTTTCTCAACTTTCGAACACCATAACTTTCTCATACAAAGTTGAAATTGAGTGATTCAAGTTGGAGATTGTTCGTAATCGAGTCTCATACCTTTTCCAAGTGGTCTTACAGCTGTTTGATCGATTTTCGAAGTGATTTTACTCAGAAAAACGAACCAGCTTGTGAAATCAAGGTAGTGTTCATATCTTGGTGATTTCTTCTTTTATAACCTTCAATTTGCTTGGGGTTTCTTCTTCTATATGTATGTGTATGTATGGTGAATGCTATTAAGAAAGATAGCTTCATAATCAATCTAATTGAAAATTCTAATTAGAGACACATGTGAACTAGATTCTTGGATTCTTTGATTTTCACATGATTGAGAGTTGTATTGTGATTAGATTGACATCTAGGATTATTTGAGACTTGATTGAATCATTTTATGATTAATAATCCTTGAAATGTGTTTTGATCCTTTGATTGATGATATCTAGGATTAGAGTCTTTGTATGTGTTTTAGAGACATCTAGGATTTAATTGATCTATCATTATATCATTGCTCTAAATCTTTGGCTAGAATACTCATAGAATACATTTTGTGATTCTAGCATTTTTATGTATGTTTATAACATCTTGAATTTGTGCTTCATGAATATGGATTATTCAAGTGTTATTTGTGTGAATGAATCTAGGAGTTTTATGTGTTAGTTGATTTTACATGCTCTAGGTTTTCATTCATGTTTTGCATCTAGATTTCTATTGCTTGTGTGTTCACATCTATAGATCTAGTTGTTCCATGGAATATATTGATCACATGTTCTATGATGTTTTGATTGTTTGCATCATTTGCATTCACATGATCACACTAGGAAGTCCTTGCAAAAGGCATGAAGTCTTGGTTAGAGTCAGGATGATTCGGATAGCCAAGCAAGAAGTCTTGTCTAGAGTTGTGAGGACTTGGATAGACAAGCAAGAAGTCATGACTTGAGTTGGGAGGACTTGGATAGTCAGGAGGCTCTCTAGAGGCAAGTGTGCCTTAGATAGAGAGTTGACTTATATATTGGTAGGCCCGGGTGTTTGGCTAGACATAGAGTCCGATAGAGCGGGTTACATGGGATATGTATGCACTCTTGAGGAATTTCTAATCTACCAACGATGTTGTCTAGGTATGATTACCAATATATGGTGGTTTTGCATCATTGAGGGATTTTGTATCTTCCAATAGGGATTGGGTAGACATAGACTCCACATGGGTTGGTGATCTAGGATTGGTTACTTTGTGGAATTTCTAATTTACTTTCCAATATATATAGTACCCGATGGTTGTAATTCAACCCGTGGATGTTTCCTCCTTAGAGGTTTTACCACATTAAAAAATCCCTTGTGTTAATTTTTTCTATCTCTATCTCTTATATTTGTTTTTTGTGTATGTTGTTATCTGGTGACATATTATTCACTTGTGAAGTATATTGAAACAAGATATTATAAAGTGTGATTTGTAAGCCTATTCTTTTGATCATAATTGTAATTATATTTCTTTTGTATATTGATTAGTTTTTGTGTATAGTGATATTTGTTTATACTTGTAATGATTGAACATATATTGAAATACAAGTATTCTTTGTTGATTGAGTTTATGTTTCTTTATACCTCATACAACTTGTTGATACTTAGACAATGTACAAATGATCACATGTTATCTTGTCTTTGTATGATTCCGTGATTTTTGTGTTGTATGTAAGGCTACCTTGAGGGACAAACGTAAGTTTGTTCAAGGGATTGAAATTAGGCGAAAAACCTATTCACCCCCGCTCTAGGTATGCCTTAAGCAATTTAACCTTGTTTGTATACTTTCAGAAGCTCCTGTCTATGTCATCCCAAACCTACGGGTAATAGAAGTGATCAACTGCAATGCGCTCAGGCTGCTGCCCCTGAGCGATCGGAATGAGAATACCATACAAGAGATAAGAAGCGATGAACTTTGGTGGAGTATATTGGAACAGAGCGGTGATAACAATACCAAGGAACGTCTAAAGAGATTTTTCATACCAGTCAGGGCTGAAACCTAAAATTTATCGGGGCTGATCTGGGACCTTTTAGATAGAAAGTAAGTTGTCATGATAATCATTCATGTTTTTATATGACATAATTGGGCTAAGGCTAGACATCAACTTTTCCATCTCTACTATAGAATTCTCAGAAGTTTTTTGTGTTGTTCAATACAAATCATTGAGGATGATGGCAACAGAAACCGTAGGATATTAACTTTTTAAATTTTTATTTCTGCCCAACTTCTTCAAATTTTTTTCAAACTGATATGCATCAAGATACATTCATTACATTTCCAACTTTTGTAAGACACTTTTGCTCATAAAAACTTTTCTTCTCATTTTATTTTAGCTTTCAAGATCTCATCATAAATTATGGTTGGCAGTTGCTGCCTTTGCAATTCAATGCCCTTCTGTAATGCCTTTGATGTTTCTTCTTGATTTGATGGTTTTGCAGTTGCTATCATCTTCTCAATTCGCATGTGCTTCTTTTTTTGCTACTGGTTCTGCATTAGCTGTTGCTTGTCTGCACTGGTGACTGGCGGAATGCTCATATGCTGTTATTCTGATCACACCTTACTTTCATAAATCTTTTGAGATGCTGCATTTTCAGATGGTTTGTTTGCTGACGAGGAGGATGAATTCTGCAAGGAAGCGTATCTATCCATCCATCTGGACGGCTGGACCTTTCTGATATGCTGCAGGCAATTTGCTTCCAGAGATTAGAAGCTTTCTATTCCTTTTTATCTATGTCACATTGTCACCTCATGATAATTCAGATAACATATTGTAGTACTGTGATGTATATTTAATTTCAGGTTTTTACATACAATAATCAGAAAGTATATAACTAGAATTATTGTGTTCGTGTGTGTGATTTTTTTTTTTTCCATTTTAATAGAATTGAACAATCACAATACTTAGATTTTTTCCATCTGATTATTGGGAATGTATTGTCTGTTTGTGTGTGTGTGTGTTTTTTAACAAAATCAACAGAAAGATGAAACCCAGCAAAATAAAATGGCTTCCTTAATTACCTGATTTGTATGTGACACTTTAAAGCAAGATCGAACTAGATAAACTGTATTTCGTATCAACTAATTTCTTGAACATAATCTTTCTTCTCATTCTCATTTGGGTTCATAAAAAATATTGAATATTTCCACAATCATGGAAAGTTTAGTTTTAAACACAACTATTGTTATTATAATTTACATATGCGATGAATTGATATAATTAGAGTAAAAAATATATATTTGAATCAACATTTTTTCCAATTTCGAAGCAATTGAGTTGTCGTTGCAAGCAAGGTGACATGGTGATTCATTTCAGCTCCTACGGAAGCAATAAAGAACTGGTTCAGCTTGAACCGATGCAAGTAATGACTCGGTTCACCTAGAACCGAGGAGTTGTTGTGCATATGTTCACGATGAACAGATGTACAACTCCCCAGTTCTAGATGACCCTCATTGGCTAGTGTGGGAGAAAGCTTTAATGCACCCGGTGCATTGCACCCTTCACTCGCATCATGTGATTGATTACTCATGCTATATGAGATGACATGGGTGGGGTTACATGGTGCACTGATTGCATAGAAGTTTTTACCCCATACAGTATTGAGTCTGTGTAGTTGGTTGCATTAATAAGTGCCAACAGGCCACATGGGGTATACCATTTACATATCAACTAATAAAAGTTTAGAAACTGTGTCTTACTATTGAAGTTAGATATTTACATTGGAGATGATGCTAGTTTACGTATCAACTAATAAAAGTTTAGAAACTGTGTTATTTATTTTTGTTTTTATATCTACCTTATCTATAAGATATCAATGAAGAAAATGAGGTGAGAAACCAATAATGGCCCACCGTAGAATAGTAAGCATTAATGATGAATAATATCAGTAGGGAAAGAAAAATTATATACTATATGTCATTTAATTGGCTATTATCATTTCAGAGCACCTTCTTTCTTCCCAACTATATGTCTCCATAAGCTTCTGCATATCAGATCAACTTTCCTGAAAGGCTGCAAACTTTCATTCCTTGTGCAGTTTCATTGCTCTTAGAATTTTCTATTTGGCTACGCTTTGTAACAAGATTCTGCAATGGAAGTGGTGGCTGCAATCCTTGGTTCAGCTGTGATGGAGACTTGCCGATCATTGTGTGGCTACTATCCAAGCATCAAGAACTTCATCAGCTTCCAATCAAATCTCAGTGCTCTTGAAAAAGAGAAGAAAAGTTTTGTTGATCTAAAGAACAAAGTGATAGAAGATGTTGATTATTCATCTGATGCTCAGTTGTTTTACCTGAGTTCCTCAGAGACTTTACTGCTACGAAGTAATGTCACCCTTGAAAGAATTCCAGATGAGTTGCTGCAAGTATTTCAACCACTCCAGCTCCATTGCTACAGTCTACCTCATAAGCATTGAAACTCAGATTTCTTTTTTCCTGTGTTCTTTGTTATTTCAAGTATTAGGAATCTATCAACAGCATTCTTCAGCAAACAATAAATACTAGTTTTTCATAAAAGCATTTGCAAACACATTAAGATATTCAATGGAGGGACTGTTAGAAGTTAGAACTTAGAATCTAGTTTACGTTCGTTTTATGTTTCATTGACAACTAATCATGAGAAGACTTAGAATTCAGTTTCATTAGCAACCTATCATGCGATGTGAGAAAAGGAATTTTATACTATTTTGATTGGTAAATATTTTTAAAGAAACATGCAACAGTTTGATGTGGTAATTCATAAAAAGACTAGGGAAGACTTGAACAAGAACTTTCCCCACCAAACAAATAAGAGCTCTCTTAATATGTATTTTGGACCCAAAAACTATATAAAAAAATTATATCCAGATTGTCCAATTTGGAGGTTCTAGACGCGAAACCCAGTAAGCAATTACATTTGTATCGATAAGATTAAAGGGCATTCCATTGCTTGCCTGTGAAGGTTTTACCTGGATAGGTAGATTAAGAAGATTCCATTTCTTTATTGGTCCATCTCCATCAGCAAAGTTTTTGCCAACTCAACATGAAGAACGATCGATGACTCTTAAGGATCTTAATCTTTTCACACCAGCAGACCTTGTGGTCTTTCGATAACCCAACTCACGATGTCTTCAATAACTGTCGGGGACTAAATATGGTTCTTTCAAACATGATAAAGGTGGCTTTGCTGGTTTAAGGTCACTAACTATAGCAAGTCTCCTCCTCCTCCCTCTCCAACGCCTGCTGCCTCATGGCGTCTGAGTAGGTCCTCACACTCGGATCAGGCGTCTTCTCCCCGGCAGCAAACGCATTGTGCCTATCCGGAGACAACACACGGTTCAACCTCCGCCTCCTGTAATCATCTTCCCGTGACGGAATCCAGCGTCGCGATCTCTTGTTGCATCCGCTTGCGCTCTTCTTGCGTTTTAGCGATTTCATCATCCTCCATGATTTACCGAGTGAAGTGACCTGAATTAGAGCTGGAGGAGAGTCTGTGTAATGTAATGGTTTTAGGGTTTTGAGAACAAAATCCAAAATCGAGATTGATTTGATGATATATTCATTTTGGGACACAGGTGTGGTTTATAAATGATGGGCTGGTTAACAAATTTTGGGCTTGGGTCATTTGGGCTTTTCTTCTATCTCTTACAAAGCCGAATTGTATTCAACCCATATAAATTCGATTTTTCGTTTTTTCAATCAGATTGACTTGTCATAAGTAATTCAATCCGAATATATATCTTATTTTCAATTCGGTTCGGTTTGTCTAGGATCATAAATTCGTGCACAGCTCTAATTGTAACATTCAATTATAATGTAAATGTTTTATATCGCTTATAACCCTTTCAATATTTACAATTTAAGAATAATCAAAGCAAGAAGTCAAGAACAAGAAAAAAAAAATTGTAATATATCATCTAATTTTGCACCCATTTCCCTGGACTTCGTACTCCGCGATGTACAACAAATACAAGATAGTAACTTGGAGGAGCAATCGTAGCCGTTGGTGGCGCCACCACAGAGATTTGAAAATTTTCTGGCCCTACATTAATCAACTTCTATATAGCTAATTCTTGAAACCTCTGACCCATTGAGAAACCATAGTTGTAAATGGTGGAGCGTACATGGTAACTTTTAAATGTACCAAACGCACCTCTAATTTCTTCAATTTGAACTCAATAACAGAATTATACCCATAGTTTACCGTCTTACCCCTGAAGTTTGATATACTGAAGTGGTGATCCAAAACCAATAACGGGTCTAAATACGGTGGGTAAAATTTCTCAACCCGAAGCTCCATTGGATATTTCACATCGGTGAAAATATAATTATAGTTTGGGTTGCTTCTAGCCACTAAAATCTTTCCATCTGGCAAAACTACTGATGTGGAATGACATGCATGGTATAGTTGTTGCGGTTAGCTCCGTGAATTGTTGGATTTTCAGGTTATCCGATTTATAAAGAACTGGTGTCGTATTCGAGTCATCGGCAAAGTCCCACCCCGCAGTGCCCCTATTGTCTCAATTGATCATGAGAACATCTCCTGTGGGCAAGAGCAGCATATCACCCATGACCCTCGGGCTTGGCATCATCACCTTTTGCCACGTGGCACTAGGATTTGTTATATCAATCCTCCCACAATCTTTCAATGCATCTACGAATATACCTTTACTATCTAACTTATGGGTCATTTGTTTTTTTCACTTAAAATTTAATGGGTCTGAATCATAATTATTAAGTTGTTTTGTTTGTTTTTTTAAGTTGTCAAACA
Organism: Acer campestre; assembly: GCA_954870605.1. Taxonomy (NCBI): domain Eukaryota; kingdom Viridiplantae; phylum Streptophyta; class Magnoliopsida; order Sapindales; family Sapindaceae; genus Acer; species Acer campestre. The sequence continues at coordinate 38,291 of CATOZR010000189.1, forward strand.
ACTTAAAATAAAAAGTAAAAAATCATGATTTTTCACTTAATTGTAAATTACCGAATTGCATTAAATGCAATCTAAAATCTTTTCTTCCGATACTATCATCCATATATAACATATTTCCAATTTCATCATAATTATATATGGTATATAAATCTTTATTTTAATATATATCTTATTTTAAATAGCTTTAAAAATAAAAAAGAACCCTAATCACTTATCATATTGGTGTTTAATATCAATACTTTATTATGATATTAGGGTGATTATATATATATATACAGTCTTTCTACTATCAGTTCATCCTGATATAAAATATATTAAAATGAAGAATGTAGACCATAGATTATAGAGAAGTTTTGACAAGTGTAAATCTAATTGTCCACATTATATATTTTATATCATAACGAACTGATAATAGAAAAATTGTGTATATATATATAGTGTTTTGTGTGAGTTTTCCTGCTGCCTCTTTTATTTTTTGGAAAAAAAAAAAAAAAACCTTTTCTTTTCTTAGTAAAAATGAAGTTTGTTTGTAATGGAAGAGGAAGATCATGATCATATGCGTTCATATATAATTATTATTTTTGGATTGTTTTATTATTTTTATTCCATATTATATGTATAATTATTTAACATGGGTATAAATGTAAAATTACTTATTTTCAAACAATATTACTTTTAAAAAACAAACGTGTTGACAATATATTCAAATGTGAGGAAAAAAACAAACAAACATGTCATTTAAGTTCAGATTTCAGTCTCAATTAAGTTTTCAGAAAAATTCAGGACTATTCAGTCTTCAAATAAAAAAACAAACGACCCCTTAGCTGCCTTGCACCACCACATATCAAGACTTCTGATTTGATCACATTTGGGTTTGGAACATGGAGCTTAATAGGTAACAATGATGACATCGCGGATGATGGATAATTTTGAGACCCACCAAGCATGACAGGAAATTCACGTATGATCTTGTTGATGGTTGGATTGAGCAGGATCCAACGTTGTTAGCGAAGATAAAAAGATTGACATCCATTGAGAGTAAAACAAAGAGATAGAGATTGTTTTTTCTTCTGAGTTAGTAGTCTCATGTAGAAAGACAAGCTCAGGGACGGAGCCAGCAATTATTTCCGGTGGGAGCGTTGTAAAATAATGAGTTATATCAACATGCAACATGTATCTTACATGACATATTAAAGAAAGAATTAATAAGAAATAGTGTTAATGTGTATCCATTTGTGAATTGACACATTAGGTTGGAATATAAGTTGATATATAGAGAGTGGGATGTCTAAAAATACTTAAAAAATAATATAATAACCTTATGACTCTTAATTCATTATTCAATAACAGTGCTTAAGAGTTAAAAAAACTAATTGAAATTTAAATTATACTCCTAGTATTTTTCTTACATCCAAAAACTATTTCAACTTTTAAAAATTATAAAAGTTTGTTTGATAAAATGTCTTAATAGTTAAACATAAATATATGTCTATGTTTTATTGACATGTTTTAATTCTATAAATTATAACATATTGATTATGTAAAAATAAATAACATATTGAAATCGACTGTTATTTTATTCGTGATAAATATATGCGCCACACTATTCATTTTCCACACATATTATCTGAGCTCCAGCTTGCAGACATATTTACCGATGCACTTCCACGATACAAACATCAAATGTTAGTTAGCATATTGATGCTTCTTGATTCTTTGGCATCAATTTGAGCGGGGATGTCAAGGGAATCACTTATTAATTCTGATTGTTTGATTTTGTGTATTATATTTCCTTTAATCCTGATTGTTTGACTTTGTATATTTAGTTGTATATTTCCTATTGTAGCAGATTGGCTATAGTTTAGGACATTATGATTTTCGGTGTAATTCATATAATCACTTAAATCATGTAAAGTAATTATATCTTGATAGTATATATACAATGGAACCTCCTAGTATAAAGGTATCCAATTCTATTCATTCGAATATGAAACATGGGTGATTAGCAGCATCGGTTCCTACACTGGTTTGAAATCTCTAACAATTACAGAATTTTCCTCAAGTTTAAGGTCCATGCTACCAGAAGTCAAAGAAATGAAATTACTTGGCAGGTGGAACTTGAGAGCAACTTCATCCTATCCAACTAATTTTTTCATATGCTTAAGCAATAGCCAACAGGACCACACGGCATTGCTCTCTTTGAATATTCAAAGGGTAACTAAATTTGTCAAATATGCAAGAGACCTCCCTCCAATCAATATGGGAAAAAAGAAACGTGCAACAGAGAATTCAGCAACATGGAGATGCTGTTACGTATCAATGAAGAAAATGAAGTGAGAAATGTGCAACAGAGAATTCAGCAACAAGGAAACTGTAACAGCCATACATTTTGAATAAGAATCATGTGTGTAATAGCTATATTTTTCAAATCAAAGTATTATAGGAAAGAGATATTATTTCCATATAAGTTTAGTCAACCCATGATTTTCTGGTACATTGGATTTCCTAAATGAGATAGGGTTTTTGAATATTATTGTTGTATATTTATTCATTGTCTGAATACCAGTCTTCAAACCTATTTGCAGCAAGGAAGCAGAGAATTCAGCAACAAGGAAACATATCCTATTTGCTTTTTTTGTTTTCTTTTTTTTTTTTAAACTGCAAATTTATTAAGAAGCCAAAAGGCAAAACCAGGGAAGACCCCCGAACCAGCAAACAAGAAGCTAAAACAGAAGAGAAACAGCCATAGGAACACAAAACACATTACAACAAAACAGCTCCAACGCACCAACGAGGACCCATCAACAACCCCAAAACAGCCTATCGCCACTTGTACTAGACCCCATCTTAGCCAGCCCGTCCGTGAAGGAGTTGCTTTTGGCTAATCATTCTTGGAAGTCTATCAATAACTCACATAATTTCTTATTTGGCTACACTTTGTAACAAGATTCTGCAATGGAAGTGGTGTCTGCAATCCTTGGTTCAGCTGTGACGGAGGCTGGCCGATCATTGTGTGGCTACTATCCAAGCGTCAAGAACTTCATCAAATTCCAATCAAATCTCAGTGCTCTTGAAAAAGAGATGAAAAGTCTTGTTGATCTAAAGAACAAAGTGATAGAAGATGTTGATTATTCATCTGATGCTCAGATGACACTGTGGCTTCGAGAGGTCGAACAAATCATGCTTGAAGTGAATTCAGTTCAAGCAGGTATGAGTATGACATCCAACAATGGAAAACTCTATGGATGCTTCTTTAATTGCAGTGAAAGGTATAGACTTAGCAAGGAGACTGCAAGAATGCTCAAGGAGGTAGAAAGACTTCAGAAAGCTGGCGATATTGCTGCCAAAATGGTGGGACGGAATTATTTGACAAAAGCAGTTGAGCATATCCCTGGACCTTCTATTGTAAATCAAACAACTGCATCACAACATTTAGCCAAGGTTATGGATCTATTAAACGACGATGATGTTCTGAGGATTGGTGTTTGGGGCATGGGAGGGGTCGGTAAGACTACCCTGGTAAAGAGCTTGAACAACCAGCTCAAGGGCAGTTCTTCAGCGCATCGGTTTGGCATCGTAATATGGGTTACTGTGTCCCAAAATCTGGATTTAAAAAAGGTCCAAATACGATTGGCAGAGAGATTGAATTTGAAGGAGATTATGGAAGAAAGTGTGCAGAGGCTAGCTATCCGACTTCATCAGAGGCTCCAAAAGGAGAAGTTTCTTCTTATCCTGGACGATGTTTGGGAGACAATCGATTTGGATTGTTTGGGTGTACCACAACCTGAAGATCATACTGGTTCTAAGATCATATTGACATCTCGCTCTCTTGAGGTATGCAGGGAGATGAAGACTGATAAAGAAGTAAAAGTGGATGTCCTGAATGACGAAGAATCATGGCAACTGTTTACTGTAAATGTGGGAAAAGTAGCTACTTTAGAACATATTGAACCAATTGCGAGATCTGTTGCCAGAGAATGTAGCGGTCTGCCTTTGGCCATCACTACCGTGGGGTCAGCTATGAGAGGAAAGACGATGATTGAACTGTGGATGGATGCCTTAAGCGAGTTACGGAGGTCAGTTCCTAACATCAAAGGCATAGAGAATAAAGTTTACAATTCCTTGAAGTGGAGTTATGATTCATTACAAGGTAACGACATTAAACCTTGTTTTCTGTACTGCTGTTTATATCCTGAGGATTTCTCTATTGATGTAAGTGAACTTGTCAACTGCTGGCTGGGTGAAGGTTTGATAGATCAACAGCAAAATTATGAGGACTCTTATAATAGAGCAATAGCTTTGATTGAAAATCTAAAAGACTCTTGTTTGTTGGAAAATGGAGCCCACGAGGGCACCGTAAAAATGCATGATGTAGTTCGTGATGTTGCCGTGTGGATTTCATCAACCTTGGAGGATGGATGCAAATCACTTGTACGGTCAGGAATTGGTTTAACTAAGATTTCAGAAGTTGAAATGTCCAAGTCTCTCAAAAGAGTCTCTTTCATGCATAACAGAATAAGAGAGTTACCAGATTATAGGATTTGTTGTCCAGAGACCATTAGTTTACTGCTACAAGGTAATCTCCTCCATGTTAGAATTGCTGATGGATTTCTTCAAGCATTTGAGTCACTCAAGGTCTTAAATCTAAGTGAAACTCGCATCCGCTCGTTACCTCAATCCATTCTCCAATTGGGTGACCTTCGAATACTTCTTTTAAAGGAATGCTCTGCTCTTGAAGAATTACCCCAACTAGATGGGCTTAGTAAACTCCAAGTGCTTGATTGCAGTGACACTGGCATTAGAAAATTGCCAAGTGGAATGAAAAATTTGATCAACTTAAGGCAATTAATCCTATCCCGGACGCACAAGCTAAAAACCATTCAAAGCGGGATCGTATCTGGATTGTCTAGTTTGGAGGTTTTAGACATGACACACGGTGCTTATGTTTGGGGTTTGAAGAGAGAGGTAAATGACGGACAAGCATCTTTTGAAGAGCTGCAGAACCTTGCGCGGTTACATTCATTATCAATAAGATTGGAGGGCATTCCATCTCTTCAGAACGAGGACCTTACTTTGATAGGTAGATTAAGAATTTTCGAACTGCATATCGGTCGAGAAGCAATCTATTTCAAGAGTAAATCGGATGACAAAAGAAAGCTGATAATCGGTGGCCTTCAACTTTCAGGAGAATGGATCGGTAGGTTGTTGACTAATGCAAGTTCGATGCAACTAAATAATTGTTCAGGACTGAATCAAATGCTTGAAAAATTGGTGATTAGCAGAATTGGTTCCTACACTGGTATAAAATCTCTGACCATTACAAAATCTTCCTCAATTTTTAGGCCAGGTGGAGGATGTGCTGCCGATGATGACCTGCTACCAAATTTGGAAGAACTTCGCCTTCATGATTTGACCAAGTTAGGAAGCATCTCAGAACTAGTTGGTTTTCTTGGACTTAGATTTTCTAGACTAAAATCAATAGATGTGTTTAGATGTGATGGATTAGAATATCTTCTCACTTGTGGTGATTTCATTATATCCCTACCAAAACTGGGAACAATCCATGTAAGCTCCTGTAAGAGTTTAGCGGAGCTTTTCAATTTTCCTTTGCAGGAAAATTTTGTTCCAGAACCGGTTGTTCCAAACCTACGGACACTCAAGCTGGTGAACATCCCCAGGCTGAAGACTCTTTCCAGACAGGATGGATCCGGGCTACATTCAAAATCTATATCATGTGTGTATCACATGAAAGCAATAGAGCAGGTTGAGGTGATCAAGTGCGATAATCTCAGGAAGCTGCCTCTCACCATTCAAAATGCAAATACCATGAAAGAAATAAGAGGAAACGCGCAATGGTGGGACCAATTGAAGTTGGAAGCCCACAATACCAAGTCAAGTCTAGAGCGGTTCTTCAATGAGGTGAATGACGAGTTGATGATGAATGTAATTCCCAGAAATAGATAGGTGATTCAATGTATGTGTTTACCTCTGTTACTTCAGTTAATTTAATTGTTCCTTTTTTATTTTGTAAAGAAACATTAGTTATTCATTTTCCTAATTTTCAATCCATAGTAGCCATTTTATATATGCTTGTTACTTGTTATTTAGAAATTCTTTGAATACTTGCATTCTATCTGCAGTTTCTTTCTTGAATTTTCTTAAAGCTTCATGCTTGTTTACTAAAATTCTTCAACGGAATGCATGAAACGCTTCAAATGTTGGCCACAAACAGCACAGATTGCTTTACTGGTTTGAAGTCTCTAACTATTTCAAATTCTAACAGCAGGGTTCAGCATACAAGAATGTGATCCTACCAAGTTAGACCTACTACCAAACCTAGAGGAACTTCATCTCCTTAATGTTTTGTACCTATGTCCATCGCACATTTAATTGAGTATCTTGGACTCAGTACAAATAATAGAAGTTACCCAGTGCCCCGATTAAAATATCTTCGCTGGTTTTGTAATGCCAGGCTTAACACAAAAATGCTGGAAGTAATCAAATTAAGTTGGCTTCTGCGAGAAGCTTAAGCACCTATTTGAGCATAATCCTGTGAAGACTGAAGCTCCGGTCTCTGTCATCCCAAACCTATGGATAATAGAAGTGATCAACTGCAATGCGTTTAGGGTGCTTCCCCTGAGTGATCTGAATACCATACAAGAGATAAGAGGCGATGAACTTTGGTGGAGCATATTGGAACAGGGCAGTGATAACAATACTAAGGAACGTCTACAGAGTTTTTTCAAACCTGTCAGGGCTGAAAAAATCCAAACTGAAATTTATTGGGGATGATCTGGATCAAGCCTCAATCTACCAAATGGTGATACCCTGCAAAATCACAGTGAAAGATACACGAACAAGGTGAATTACTACTTTAATAAGAAACCTCCAAAAATTATGATGGAGAAGAAGTTGAAATTAGCCAAGGAAATTTTCCAGCCTTCTTTCCTTTGAACTTTAAGAAATTTTTAAGCCAATAAAGTGGCAGCACAACTCAACAATGAAAAGAAGACTTCAAATCAAGCAGCAACTATGCTACCCAAAAATAAAAAATCTAACGAGAACATATAGACACAAGAAAAAAGAAACGTAACGCTGAAGTAGAAACTGTGTTTTGTATGCGAAAATATGAATATTGAAGATATTGAAGATTCAAACTACAGCACCAATTATTAATAATTTTGTAACAAATATTATATTTTGATGTGTTCCAACACTCAAGCATATTCCAGGGCCACCAATGGTAGATCATACTGAAGCACCAAAGACTTTTTCCACATTGATCATCTGTTTAAAATTATGGATCCAGGGGATAGGTGTTTGTAGTATGGCAGGAGTAGAAAAGAGAAGACTTTACTGTAAAAAAAAAGTTACCCAAAGGATGAAAGCAGAAGAGAGAATTACTTGATGAAGCTGAAATTCAATCTGCTCAATTCCAGAGGTCAGCTCTCAAACATGTTAGTGGTTGCAACATCAACATCTTCTGTTCCGTGCACACAAACCAAACCTGTCCAGACAAACTTGACTAAATTCATTTTCTATTCCAGGTCAACTAAAAGTGGAACAAGCCAAAACCAGATCAAAGAATATAGTAACAAGACTACAAGAGGAATCTGTATTCTCAGCAGTTGAGAAAAGGTTTCTTGCAACCTTTCAAATTGATGATAAACCAATCATTAATCAGATGAGAGTGGTAACCCTAATCCCATGATGATAAAAATGTCAACTTTAACAACAACAAAAAAAGTTAGAAAATGGCCCTAGTGACCATTTCATATATTCTTGTTAAATGATCAATTTGGAAATGCTGTGAATACTTGCATACTCCTGCATTTTCTTACCATCAATCTGGTTTTCCAAATATCTTCTGTGGGTCTTGTGTTTACTAAGGGAAGATACTAGGTTGCACTGTTGTTGTCCCTATCAGTCTAACTATGATAACGGAGTATAAATGCATTTTAAAGAGAGAGGTGAAATATCTAACAGATCTCAGAAACAACCTTAAACTTATAGGATGCATGTCTGTCTAATTTAGTTGTTGTCATCAAAATGAATTTTTACTCTTCTGGTAAATAAACATCCAGTGGCTACCTGTAGGTTGACTGATAACTCTTATTTCTATCATTGAACCAAGGCCTGCAAGGAGAAAATTGGTCAAGTTCCCTTTGTAAAAGTTAAAACTGGACTTAATGAAAGACATTAAAAGGAAAAAATTCATGAAGTTGTTGAAACTGTGAGCGTCATAGAATAGTCAGTTTAAAAATTTATACTAGAAGTTGAAAAAAAAAAAAAAAAAGATTTAATTGGCATTTGAGGGCACCTTCTTCATTGTCAACTATGTTTTTATAGCTTCAACAAATGGCTGATGCAATAGCTATATTTTTGCATCAAATGGTAGTTTAAGAAACACAAAACATCATTTATATGGGTAGGCTATATATGGCCAATTTCGAATCATCATTTATTTGAATCACCGGGAGTATGGTGACACTACTTGGTATGAGCCTATTTTTGTTTTCCGTTAATGATATTGTTTTATGAATCTCTATTATTTGTTACTGTGTATATTGTTTGAATAAACCTTTGTATATTAAAAAGTCTTATTGAAACTTATTAGTCTTTGAATATTTGTCAAATAAGAATTTTAAATGTTAATATATTTGTTATTTAGGTTTAGAATGCATATTATGCTTTACTTATTGAGTTGAATAGCTCATCCCAATTGTCTTTTTTGTTAAAATGTCATTAAATTTTTCATTGCAAGACACAAAGAAAAAAACAATGAAATAAGGCAAGATCAAACAATAGGAATCACAACTTGGATCAATCACTCTATGCCATAAATGAGATAAAAGATTTCTATGACAAGAAGTTCACCATCTTCATGTGCAAGTTCAATGAATCAAGCAACTCGTATGTTCCTTCAAGATCAACATGGGAATCATCCCCGGAATAGAACCTACGGATGGACCCACCTAACTCAATCGAACTCTCTCCACCGATCTTCTTTAACCCTACATCTTTCATAACCCTTCTTACATTTGCTGCTTTGTCCCACATCCCAACTTCAGCATACATGTTTGCAATGATCACCAGATTCCTACTCCTCTTTGGCTCCAATTCAAGCAGCCTCTTTCTCACCTCATCTTGCACTTCTTTAACGTCATTGGCATCGTGGATGCTGCATGCACTTAACAATGTTCTCCACACAATTGGGTCAGGCTCAATAGGCATGTTGGTTATAAAGTTATAAGCCTCTTTTAAATGGCCAGCACGAGCCAAAATATCCACCATGGCACCATAATGAATCATCATCGGTTTGATCCTATGCACACGCTCCATCTCATTAAAATATCGACACCCATCATCCACCATTCCAGCATGGCTACAAGCACAGAGAACCCCGAGAAAAGTGACATAATTAGGACATATCAAAGAACTTTTCATCATCGTTGAGAAAAGTTTTAGAGCTTCAGTGGCATATCCGTGTTGGGCTAATCCCAAAATCATTGCACTCCATGTCCACACATTTCTCTCCTTCATTGTATTAAACACTAGCCTAGCATAACCCACAGCTCCACACTTCGTGTACATGTCGACAAGGGCAGTACCCAATTGACAATTCAACACCATTCCTCTCTCAATCACTTGAGAATGAATCCACTTCCCTAAGCTTAAATTCCCAAGCTTTACACACGCAGAAAGCGCTACCACCATGGTGGTCTCATCTGGCTCAAACCCGAAATCCATCATCTTAACAAAATACCCAATTGCATCCCCCAACCAACAACTTTCAACACAAGCAGTTATCACCGCATTCCAAGAAACAACACTTCTCTCACCCATTTCATCGAACGCTTTACGCGCGTCCAAGACTTTCTTACAAGACCCATAGAAATGGACCAAATTATTGTTAACATACACATCGCAAGCCAAACCACACTTCACAACCTCCACATGTATCTGCTTCCCTTCTTCAAGTGCAAAACTCTCTGCGCAAGCCTTGAAAAGAAATGGGAACGTGAGCTTATTGGGTCTAACTCCTCTCCTTTTCATGTCAAGAAATACCAAGACAGCCTCTCTCGGCGTGTCACTTGAAGCATAGCCTCTGATGACCATGTTCCATGAAATGGGTGCCGAAGCAGCCGAATTATAGAGAAGCGAACGCGCGTAACTCAAGTTTTTGGAGGGAGACAAGGTGCAGAAGCGAACGAGTTCGCTCAAAAGATGGGCGTGGTTTTGGAGATCAGAGACATGGATTTGTGCATGGATTTGAGAGAGGTGGTTTGTGGAGGAGCAGAGTTTGAGTAGAGTGAGGCATTGGTTGCTTTTAGAGAGCAAGTTTGAAATACAGTTGGTGGGTTCCAGAGGGAAAATGTGGTTGGTTGTTGGAATTTGAAAACGAACCATGTATGCATTTGGGCTTGCTTTGTGTGTGTTAACATTTCTCTTTAGCTCATCCCTTTGTCATTTAATCATTTTGCAGACAAAGTTGATTGCCTAGAACGATATGCTTCTGGGAGCTGACAGTGTTAAGACTATGTAATGTTTCAATTTCAAGTGTTCTTTCCTTTTGTGTTTATCTAAAGATTGAGCCTAGAATCCAAGGTCTATTATATTTTCATGGCTGAATCTAGAACAATTTGTGGTGATCAACTGCAGGGAATTCAGGAAGCAAATACCATAAAAAGGATAAAACTTGGAACGGGGATCCTTGGACTTCATGCGTGAAAGACCCCAATTTAACACGGTGACTGTTATACCCCAATCCCACAAAATTGACTCAAGCCCAATTGGCCCAAGCCCAAGCCAAAATGATCCATATTTCCCTGCCAATTAATTGGACCAGTATGAGATTTATAGAATAATAATCCCAAGCCCAATCCAAGCCAACAGATTTCAACCCAAAAGCTGGCCAAGCCCAAACCTAAGTCAAAATCAAAGCCCAATTCCAAATTTCAAAGCCCCAAAAGATCCAAATATCCAAAATCTGGTACCTGGTCAGTTGGAATGAGATTTTTAATATAATAAACAAATAGGTTGAAGAGGCAAAAGATAGAAGGTGGTGTGATTGTGGGTGCATGTGATTGGTGGCAGCAAGAGGTGGGTTGATAAGAAGAAGAATAAAAAAAAGGGAGAATCGCAAATACCCCCCGACTTTTAACCAAATGGCAAATCAAACCCTCTGGTTTGAACAATCAGCAAACAACCCCCTACCGTTAAGTAACCCTTGCATTATTTGCTGCATGTAGGGGGTTATTTGCTGATTTGTAGGGGGTTATTTGCTGATTGTTCAAATTTGTAGGGGGTTATTTGCTGATTGTTCAAACCAGAGGGTTTGATTTGCCATTAGCTTAAAAGTCGGGGGGTATTTGCGATTCTCCCTAAAAAAAAATAGGGAGAATCGCAAATACCCCCCCGACTTTTTAAGCTAATGGCAAATCAAACCCTCTGGTTTGAACAATCAGCAAACAACCCCCTACAAATTTGACAATCAGCAAATAACCCCCTACAAATCAGCAAATAACCCCCTACATGCAGCAAAAAATGCAAGGGTTTTTAACGGTAGGGGGTTGTTTGCTGATTGTTCAAACTAGAGGGTTTGATTTGCCATTTGGTTAAAAGTCGGGGGGGTATTTGCGATTCTCCCAAAAAAATATAGAAATAAGATTAAATGGAGAGAGAGTAGAGATGCTCGGCAAGACCAAACCAAAACAGAGAATAAGATGAAAGAAATAGAAGAAGAACGAAACAGAGAGGCGAGAGAAATGAAAGAGAATGAAATACAGAAGGAGAAGCAGAGATTTGGCTGATTAGAAAATAAGAAGAGAAGATGTACAGAGAGAATTGATGAGAACCGAAAGAGAAAGAAAACTAGAGACATGGATGTTCGGAAGTAGTAGCCGAGAAAAGAAAGGAATTGGAGGAGAGAGAATGGAGGTTCGATGATAACAAATTAGAGAGCAGCAAACAGAGAAAGAAAGGAAAGAATAAAAAAAGAAAAAAAGAAATAGATGAGTGAAGCCGAGAGAAATAGAGGAGAGATTGAGAGAAACAATTCCAGTGAGAAGAAGATGATGAAATATGGTTGAGCTGTGGAGATATGTTTATATCATTATATGTACAGTATATTGTATACAGATAACAGAGACAAGTAATTAGATTTCCAACAAATCCTAAATTGGTTTATGTGATTTTAGAGTGTATCCAGAAATAGATGAATCCAAACATAATCCAGTCCCAGAAGCATATTTAAGCAGAGCACTGTCAATGGATACTTTTTATTAAAAGTTATTTATTTTATAATTATATGTTAGATTAAGTTATTTAGAGATTATTAGAAAGTAATGATTTATTCATTTATTTAGAAAACATATTTTCAGATGAATAGATATGATTTAAGAAATGTTTAGATTTCTAGAATTCAAAAATAGATTTATTATTGAGTTAGATATATTGAACAAGATTTTACAAAGAAGAATAATAGAAGTATCTTAAGACAGAATTCTAGATTTTCAGACAGATTACCAGATTTTCAAACAGATTTCCAGATCACAGTTATTAATGAGATTTTCAAAAAAGAAAAGAAAAGAAAAGAAAAGGAATATTTACGCATGTTTTGAGAAAAGTATTTATAAAGAATTATATGTATGTTCAGAAAGAGATTTCAAACACCATATGTGTATCTGTCCCAGCAGTATCAAATTCAGATTATTGGCCTTTGGGGCTTATGCACATGTGTATGTCAGAGTTGCTCTACACAAGTATGACAGATGTTTATTCTCAGTTCTACATGAGCCTAGAGAGATCAAGGACACGTATGACATATTTCCCTAGGTACTAGTTTGGTGTAGATTTTCAGATTATATATATATATATATATTACACTAATTACGATTAGTAGATTAAGAAAAG